>RJWT010028255.1:0-15273 GCA_004365215.1 Cuniculus paca | reverse complement strand
AATTTTATTGTTGCTGGCCCTGGATTTACAACTTTCATGGTTTCTTTGAAGATCACCATCCTCCCCCACTTCTCCCAACCAATGCTTTCATGGATGTTCCTCTCACACAGAGTTCACATTCACCTATTCTAGGAGGTTGCCTGCTTCATTCCTAATGCTGGGATTTTAGCAGTACCTCCAGATTCTCCTTAATGAAGTCTGTCTATGCCTCTCAGAATGGGATCTAAAATGATTCAGACAAGAAAAAGACTATTTTCTATATGGTCTGTATCTTGTCCCTGGGACCCAGCATAATTTGTCCTAGAAATACTTAGAGTTCAATTAACATAGTATATGTCACCCTCTTCTTCAGTTGGTTATCAGAATAATTGGCCCATCAACTGCTCATGTTTAAGGTTTTCCAGAATGAATCAATCACTGGGCCACTAGGTCTTCCAATCTGGAGGAAGTTCCTATTGTGCTTTTAAAATAGAGTTCTTTATCATCCCACTCTCAGCTGAGGTGAGGGCTGGCACCTGCTCCAGTTCTAGCTGGGTGGTTTGGGTATTGTGGTGGAAGGACTTCACACACATACAGCTCTCCCAAAGAAATTCAAACTTTCTCTAACTCTTAGCATATTAATTTCTTCTATGTGAACAGGGCATTTTATGAATACTTTTGAGTTTTATCTGTATTGTATTCTGTCCTGATAACTAAAACCTTATCATTTGCCATGGTGTTAACATTTCTATTACAAAAATTGTGCCACTTTATGTGTGTGTATAGATAAAGTTGAAATTCTAAGCACCTTGAAATTATTACTACCATGATTTTTCTACCTGATCTCTTTGCCAATTGATTTTTCTTCAAATTCATTTTGCCATTGAGTCAACTTCATTAAGTACAACTCTATGTACATAACTTACTTGTTCAGAAAGATTTAATGGCTCTCCTTGCCTGCTGGAGGAAAAATACAAATTCTGTAGCACCTTGGTGAGCTTCCTTTATAGTGAAGGTTTAACAAATTATGGCAGTCATTCTAAAGATTTCTTAAAAATCATATGCAAATCTTTGACTATTAGGCAAACAGGAAAAAGCATTTCTTTTCCTTTTTCTTTAATTAATTAAGTTTATTGGTACATTTTAGATATAATAATGATCACATTCAGCATATGGAATTTGTACCTGTATATGATATATCTTAATTCCTCTTTTTTTCCCATTCCCCTACTCTCCCTTCAATGCCTCTTTCCCTCCTTATTTAGAAAAGCTTTGTTTTTGTAATAGCTAAATCTTGGAAACAGCCCAAATGCCCATCAATCAATGAATGACTAAAGCATTTCTTTCCATTTCAAATGGTTACCCCAAATGTGACGCCCTACTTGGTAGTGCATTGCGAGATCTCCCACATTTTGAGTCTCCTCTCCATTAGGCATCCACATCTCCATATCCACCCAAAAGGTAACAAAATAGTCTCTTATGCAGACCTGAGCATTGAACAGATATTTAACTGACCTTCAGGTTCTAAGCATTGTTCATGACTATTTTAGTTACTTTTCTTTCATTGCTGACACAAAATATCCAACACCCAAAGTGAAAGAAGGAAAAGTTTATTTAGCTCACAGTTTGTAGAGGTTTCAGTCTATAGTTGGCTGGCTCTAAGGCAGAGAGGTACATGGCAGAAGAGCATCGCAGAGAACAGTTCATGGCACTCATAACGTAGCAAAAGCAACAAGGGAGCAAGACAAGGCTCTGTCCCTTATATTGCATCCAAGCTACTGAGATTAAGGCGATGCCAATCCAGTCAGTGAACTGACCCAGCAATCACCCATCCAACCACTGCACTATGAATGAGTCACACACTCTAGATTCAACGACCTATGAAAAAGCACCTTCTAAAAGTACACAAGGCTTTGGTGGGGAACATCTAGACACAAATCATAACAACGACTAAATCTTTCTATTGCATTTTCAAATGGGATGAATTAGTGATAATTATTCCCTTAATGGAATTTACAAAGAGAGAGCCACACTGAAATATAGTGCACATGTGTGTGTGTGTGTGAGAGAGAGAGAGAGAGAGAGAGAAAGAGAGAGAGAGAAAGAGAGAGAAAGAGAGAGACCGAGACAGAGACAGAGACGGAGAGACAGAGAGAATGGTGATATGTTCATGCTGTTCTGGCATGTAAAAACCACACAATGGCTGTAGAGAACATGTTTTCTCTCTCCTAAACCAAAAGGATTATAGACCATATTTTAGTTACCCCTCTACTGAATGAGAATGTTGCAATGTTTCTTAATTAATAACTTCCTACTTATTAGAAGTGGCTCTTCAAAAGGTTCACAAACTAGTAAAAGTGGTGAGATTAGAAAACAAAAGAGAAAAGAGAAAGCTTTCCTAAATCTTCTAAATATAAGAGAACACCTGCCCTCAGCTACTAGATTTTATTTTTGTGAATCAAAACTTGTATTTATATGTTCCAACTCTATGGGTAAAGTGGGCCTTATTTTTCTAGTTTCTGATTCGACAAATATTCCTAAAACCCAATTGAGCTTTGAACAGTATAATGAAGGAATAGAAAATGAAATCCTGAAGAAACTATCAGTGATTTATGCAATTTTAATTTTAGTAACATTTTGTAACATTCAAAATCTCTATAACAAGTTTTGGAGACTCAGTGTAGTTTAATAATCATAATAAATGTAAGTGTTGAAAAGGAGTCTGAGGAAAGAGAGATAGAACCTAGATGCCCTCTTGGGGTGGATTTCTCTCTTAGATCATGTTCTTTAGATTCTGACACACCTGTGAGACTTTTAGGCTAAGAGGTAAAAACATTTTCTCATAGTCCAGCATGGTTATGCACGTCTTTAATCACAGCACTGAGGAAGCTGAGGCAGGAAGATCAAAAGTGAAGGTCAGCCTGGGAAATTTAGCAACTTAGCAAGACTTTTTCTTAAAATTAAAAAAAAGTGGGGTGGAGCTGGTAATATAGCTCAGTGCAAAAGTCCTGGGTTCAAGCCCAGTACCGAGGGAGAGAAGAAAACCAAAAAACAAAAATGCTCTTCATATAGCTTTTTTCACTAGAAATCTTATATTGAAATAATAATTAGATTATTTGCCAATATTTCAAGATTAAAATGGGTATAAGCATCATTTGTTAACCATAATTTTGCTATGACCTTACCCAGATAAGTTCACACAATAAAACCAATGAAGAAATCTACTTCTCTATAATCACAGAACAATTGATGTGCCTATAAATTTCTCCAACTACTAGGTTCTTGGTGCAATCTCTAATGAGGAAGAATTATACGCACTGCATTCAATATTGTATGTAGTTACAGTTATAAATAAGCTACAAACAATATTTTGTTTGCACACTTCAGTAACCACAGGTCTTTGAATTTGTGGAAAAAAACTCTGTTTCCTGTATTTTAGCTCAATATAGACTCCCTATAATTAGCTTCCTGAATGTAACCTGTATTTTAATAATATTACAAAACACAAGTTCAGCAAGACTGGTCATTGCAGATCAGGTAATAATTTCAAGCACACAAAACAGGACTCTTTTCTGAAGTGCCTTAAATCAAACAAATTCACTTTAATGACTTAAAACAACTTACAGTTGATTTTTATGCTCCCATTTCATAGCAATTAAGATAACCATATCTCTCTATAGTGATGTAGAGTCACTGTCGGAAATCCACATGAGCCTGCTTTTAAAGGATAAAATGGATGGTTTTTTACAAAAGTTTTATTTGTGTGGCCATTTCCGATACTGTCTTTTCAAATTACCCACTCCAACACCTAAAAATAAAGATAAAAATGAAAATCTGCAAGACTTAGAACTCAAGACTTCCAGTCAACTAGACTGTGAGATGATTATCCAGTATCTCTAAGGGTTGAAACCAATACATGAAGACAAGTAAAATTATTTATTTAATCGATATATTTAATATACTAGGAATTTCTAACATGTGAAATAGAATGTGTAACTAAGGCATGACAAATCTACGGGAAGGAGTGAGTTTTTCAATATACAAAATATTGTTCAACCTTTTGAAACAAAATAAATCCATTTAGTTCTTATAGAATATTATGCCCTCTCACCAAATCTCAGATTAAATGAAAAGATATTTGTAAATATTCAAACCATAAAGGGGTAGAGAGAGGAGAGTGATTTTTGCTGAGTAAAGACTTCTTGGTAGAATAAAACACAAAACAAGGGATTTGACTGTGTGAAAATTACTACCTTCTGTAAGTCAAAACATAGTAAAGTTAAAAAGCAATTTATTCATTAGAGGAACAGGACAGTGAAACACAACAGAGGGTAAATATCCTTGGCATGAAATGATCTTAGGGAAAATGATAAAAATATTAGGCTTGCAAAATACAAATGGAGAGGAATATGTATGACTTTGAAAAAGAAGAAAATGCATGCTTATTTGATGCAAATAATAGAAATTCAAACCAATGCCCTGTTTTCCTCTAGTTACCAAGTTTCGCGACCATCAGACTCCTTAGCACTGCCAGGTAGACTAAGAAGTATTTTTGTATACAGGCATTCTTAGAACTGCGGATAGAAATATATGATGGGGAAATATTTTTAAAAGCTGGTAATACTTCTATAAAAATTTAAGGGCTTGGGGTACAGCTCTGTTATAGCATGTTTCTTAGTATGCATGAGGCCCTGCTTTAATACCTCCAGCGCCACAAAAAGCAAACCCAAACCCATCAAACTTTAAAAAGTTATATACATTGAAATAATAGATTATTTGCCAATATTTAAAGATTAAAAGGGATATAAGCATCTTTGAGACGCAGTCATCATTCGAGAGCAATTTCGTTTTTGAAAATCTATTCATTGTATTCAACATATTATTTAAAAGGATAAGAAACGGAAACTAACAAAAGATTTAAAATATTGAGTTATTTGCCTAAATTTAGCTTCACATTTGTACAGTTAGGATTTCAGGTTTGTAAAATAAGTAAATCATCAAAATTTTAACCAAGACTTTATTCAAGATAGTAAGATTATGGATATTTTTTTTTTTTTTTTGCGGCACTGGGGGTATTGAACTCATGACCTCGCGCTTGCCAGGCAGGTGTTTAGGCCACTGAGCTAGATCCCCAGCCCTTGTGTTTTTGAGACAGGGTCTCCCTATGCAGTTCAAGTTGGCCTTGAACTCACTTTGTAGCCCAAGCTGGTCTCGAACTCACAACGATCCTCCTGTCTCAGCCTCCCGAGTGCTGGGATTACAGGTGTGAGCCACCACACCTGGCTTTTTTTCTTTTTCAAGTTTTTTTCCAAGGTATACTTATATAACTTGATAAAAATAAATAATTTAAAATTTCTTATCTATCAAGGTGGGAAATATACATTTATAATGCTTGAAGATATTCACTTCCAATATATTTTATGTTTTCTTCCTGAACCAGCCTAAAAACTAAAATCGACAGATATTTAATTTATAATCCATAAAATATCCAAAACTAACTTCTGGGTGACAGAGCAATGATTTAATTTTCAGAATTTTGCAATTTTAAATGTCATAATATATAGTCCAATATTTCAGTACAAATAATTGATGCTCTAATTTCTTTTTCTTTTGGCTTAAATTTATGTAAATTGTTTTAAGAAAGTGGCATGCAAAAGCAGTTATCCTTTAGTTTCCAATAAACAAAAGAAATATGCAGATAATTTTTCTTCTATTGTTTTAATAATCCATTTTGTCTCCTCTTTGCAGTGCTTTCTTGGCAGTGTTCCCAACAGATGTGTTTTTTATTTTTAAAATTTGGTCTTATAAATTTCATAAGTTTCTCTTTATACCAATTATATAGAAGATTAAAACAATTTAGAATATAAAAAGATTTTATTCCCATAGTAGTACATTAAAAATGACTTTGTAATAAACCCCATGGATATACACTTGATCAGAATATAAGGAAGACTCATACTTTCAAGTGTAGCAAAGTATCAATGCCTTTTGTATCGCAGTTCTAAAGTAAGCATGCATTATATCTAACAACTCAAGTTAGAACAATTTTATAACTAACTTTATAAAGTTTAACAAATACTTCCTCCATAAAAAATTAATTCACCCAAATTATTCCACATAAAGCAACAGAGAATACCACAAATTTTAATTACACAGGGGCAACAAGCTTTATTTTAAAAAAAATGAAAACTATCTACCTGCTCATTTAACTTAGCTTACTAATGCCAATGACAGCAGTTGTGCACATATTTTAAATACACACTCCAGAAACACTGCTGTAATTTGGACCTAGAATGTCCACCAAGGTTGTTCTTTTTTGTTAGTCTGTTTTTGTTTTTGTGGTTGTTTTTTGTTTGTTCGTTTTTTGTCTTTTAAAAACAGGGTCTCCCTATGCAGTTCAAGTTGGCCTTGAACACACTTTGTAACCTAGGCTGGCCTGAAATTTGCAGCAATTCTCCTGTCTCAGCCTCCCAAGTGCTGGGATTACAGCCTTGTGCCACCATGCTTCAAAGGACTTCTCGACGACACTGTTGGAGGCATTGGGGTTCAGTGGAAAACCTTAGGCCACTGGGGGCTGACTTTCAAAGATGGTTGTTCTCTCTCCTCTCTCTCTGTTCTCTCTCTCTCTCTTTCTCTCCCCTGCCTCTACGAGGTAAGTGGGGTTTGTTCTGCTACCTACTCTCCCCATTTACTACCTCTTTATAGCCTGAAAGCAGTGGTGCTGACTATGGACTGAAATTTCTTGATTTGTGCACAAGTCAAAGTAACTTTTCTTCTTTTTAAGTCAATTATCTCAGTTATTATGTTACAGTAGTGGAAGGCTGACTAATACAAATGCTCAGAAAAGAGTAAGTATAGTCAGCTTCATCTCAAGAGAATGATGATTTTTGTACATGCAAGGCCTACTTAGTATAATTTTCACTATAAAATGAATTGGGAATATATAGTTTCTGAACTTCCCATGTGATAAATGCTAAGTCATTAGATGACTTACATTTTTTTTCCTATGTTCAAACATATCCTGTTTCATACACAGATTTCTAAAATATAAGTGTTGATAGTCAAAGATATTTTATTCAACTCTGCAATTGACTTTTTGAAGTTCAATCATTAAAGTATCCATAATAAGGCAAAAATTCATATATTTACAGTACATCCTTTAATTAGATTTATGTTTTCTATGTGCTTGTGAAACTATTTAAAATCAGGATGACTAATATGTTCAAGGCTATTTTAAAAAGGACTATTGACTGGTCCAAACTTAGGTGATTTTGAGTTTCCGTGCTTAATTGTGATTGCTTTGGTGCTTTGTATTTATCACACTGCTACTGATAATATAGCAACAAGTTAAACCCTTCCCAGTTAAAAAATCCTAATTACATGTGGGGTTATCAGGCACTAGAGAGTCAACTAACTTACCTTCTAGGCACCTGACCCTATCATCTAAGTTTTTTGTTTACTTATTCAAATAATGTTAACTAAGCAAATATTTGAAATTTGAGAATGTAACTAGTTCAGCTTAAAGGACAAAGCAGGCAAAGTGTACTATTGTGCTCCTCTGGGCCCTCCGAGGACTTATCTTTCCTGCTGCCACTGTGTTTCCAGGAGTCCATGTGAGCAGGTCAGCCCTCACTCATACTGCTGACCTGGGGCTGACTTGTTCCAACTGATCACTTTGACCAGACTCTTCCACCATCTCATGCCACACACTTCTATCCTGTTCATTAATAAAAGAAGACACTGAATACAGCCATGCACTACCATAGTTGTGGTGAATGACAGTGAGAATGATCATCCTCCAGGTTCAAATGGTTTTTTAAAACCATTATCTATATGTGGCTCTGCTTAACTGACTGCAAATTACCAAGCACCATACGATGTGTTGGAGAAGGAGGAGCATCATTCTTCATTCCAAATCTTATCATCACATGCAGAAGGAGCCATGCATGAAGCCATAAATTAACTGTTAGAACTCTGAATCTTAGATCTGAAACATGCCTATGAATGAAATAAAAACAGTATTTCTTTTTCATGAGACTGCCATTAAAAACATGAAGAGTATTGATATGACTTATTATATACTACTTTTACTATTTATCCTACTTATATACTACTTATACTCAAACATAAAACTTATGTTTATTTATTCTGAAGTATAGTTTTTTTTTTAATTTTCAGTGAATCTCATTAGCTTTTGGCAGATTTGTAATTTTATTTCCTCCTTTGACCTTGCAGTTCAAAGATCTGTGGTCCTTTTTCACCTCAACTTGTATTAAGAAATATCTTTGTCAGTTTTTGTCATCGCCATTTTCTTTCCTTATTCACAGAGAGAAATCAGACCTCTACCTCTGTTCAATTTATTTGTGGTAGCTAAAATCCATTATCTGTCCTTTTTTTTTTTTTTTTTTTTTTTTTTTTTTTTTTTTTTTTTTTTTTGGCACCAGGGATTGAACTCATGACCTGGCACTTGCCAGGCAGGTATCTGTCCTTTTACTAAAAGTAAAGACTTCACTTTTCAAACATGGCAAAACTTTATCTCTTTAATCACAAAGTACAAGCTTCCATGTAACTTGTGTTTTTTAAAGTGGCCTGAAAATTAGTGAGTATATGTATTTATATTAAGAGGTAACAACTCTTAATATGTATTTTAAAGTGGCCTGAAAATTAGTGAGTATATGTATTTATATTAAGAGGTAACAACTCAATACAATTAAAATACAACTCAATCTACTTCATAGAAATAATAACAAAGAGAACTTGATTTTGTTCCATTACCTTGCTAAAGAAAAATATTAGAGAAAAAGAAAAGAATGAATGGCTATTACCAGGCAGGGGCACTCACACACCATGTTATCATGCAAAAGGTATAGTTTTGATATACAGTGTAGGAAAGATAACTCATAAATTGCCATCAAAATTAAAGGAAGGTGTGGAGAGTTAGGCGACTGATTAGAGTATATTATATTCATGTACAAAGTCTGCCAGAATGAAATCCAACAATTTGTATATAAAATGATAAAACAGGAAAAAATCAGATGAAGGCATATAAAATGTATTGGAATAGTCTGTTCTTAACATTTATATTTAGTGAGTGGTTAATATTAACAGAATTATTAATAAAACATAAAAACAAGAAATGTACTTTAAGTTTATTTCATGTAGGATTAAATTCGTTCCACCTACAGAAACAAACTCAATATTTATGAAAGTAGCATTCTATAAACAAAAATGATTAATACATTTCCTAAGTTATACAATTTCTTTAAAACAAAAACATTAGACTAATCTATAAAGTATAGGTTTTAATTTCTTGCTGGAAACCCTCTTCACACACAATGTTATTGAAATACATCGCTCATTGCAATGTAACAGGATGCATAACTCATTTTCTTTAATCATTCTAAATTACTACAACCAAAATTTTTGTTAATCTCTTGAATATTTCTTATCATTGTAAGTAACTTCTGTGGTTGATATCATTAACTAAATCAGATAAATAAGGTTAGAATGTGAAACACTACATATATTTTATTTCCTATATGTCAAATGATCTAGAATGAATCTCATTTTTCTTTTTCTATTTATACTGGCTTTAAATGAAGTTGTTAAATTACTTGAAGCTTTCCTGCTATTATTGCTATTTCTCTTCTTGTCCCATATCACTAAAAATAATCAATTATTTTCAAGTTAGAAACTGTAATAAAATTATAACTCCATTGGGAAAGTATGACACAATCTTCTAATGTTTTGAGTGAGTTTAGATTTCTGTATATTATGCTATGATACTATTTAAGCACGAGACCTAAAGCAGTAGCAGACTATTTTGTGTGTATATCTGTCATAAATCTACAGTATACAAGATAAACTAATTCAACCACAAAATAGCTGACCCATTTCCTTCTGTGCATATATTATCAATATAGCAGGTTTCTTGGTCTGCTTTATATTGCTGGTAGAAAATACTTGAGACTGGAATAATTCACAAAGCAAACAGCTTTATCTTGCTTAGAATTCTGGTGACCCTAGAGGCCAGACAGGTTGGTGTCTATGCCCTGGCCAAAGACCCTGGCTGTATCACAACATGGCAAAAAGGTGGAGCAGGAACCAAGTAAATGCAAAAAGTCAAAGCCCAAGATGGCTTTGGTTTCCAACAACCCACACACCCAAACTAACTGAGTCACACAGGTCTGCCTCATTCCCAATAGACAACACTGAAACAATACATGAAAATATTTTCAACAAATTTTTTAGCTCACACTTATGTGCCTCATTATTTTTTAATCAAAATATACTTCTGTTAACAATTATAAAACTGAGTTCAAGTTCATAAGCAGGTAAAATGTGTTCGCCATTAAAAAAATGAAGAAGGTCTTGAAGAAATGAGTGAAAATACAACTTCTGACATCAAAAACAAAATTTGTGGAATGAAAACAATGCTAAATTTAAATATATGAAAAAAGAAAAAAATAGCCTAGGGAAAATCATGAGTCCAAGTGTCTTTTATATATATGTATATATACACACACACACATATATATGTAATTTTAATGTTGGTAGATTATGGTATGGAAACCTACACAACACGAAAATACTTTAAATAAAAAACAGGATTTAAATGATATTTGAAAGACAATGGAAAGAAACTTTAAGAAAAATGGTAAATTTTCTGGTACTAACGTTTTATATTTTGAATTTTCCTGGAACTGACACCAATTTTTTTAGATCATTATGTTATTACTGGTTATTTTTAGGGATACAAGGGGAAAAAGTATATAGATTAAGTGATTAAACCTAATTGAGAACCACATGGGTAATGTAGAGACTTTTTTGGCAACTGTATATGCTATTCACATTATTTATAATCATGATCCTGGCTTACAGTAAAATTCAAGAAGATGTTATAGAAATTGGAATTATAGAGAAGAAATGCAAGAGTAAGATGAAATACAGCCAAAACAATCCCATGTCAAACAATGAGAGTTTCCAAGAGAAATGCATAAAAGAATTGATGCTATTTTAAGGAAAAATGTGAGAAATATTTGTGAGATTTTAAGTAGATTTTTTTCCTTGCAATTTAGCAAACTGTAAAATAAATATGCAACTAATTATAAATATATTCAGATGCTGGTTCTATACTTATGGTGAGAGGAAAAAAAAACCCTTACCTATAATGCTTATCACTAACAGGTAAAATGGTTAGTATTTGTCAGAAGAAGTTGTGAGGAAGTGGAAAGATGCTTAACTAGCAGTCTTGACTTAATTCTAACAAACTCAAAATTTCCAGGCAAGTCATTCAACTCACTAAGCCCATGCACATGCGTGGGAAGATGCTGTACTGAATGAATGCTCATTTTCCCCTAACTTTGGATATCTCAGAAATGTTTGTGATAGACGAGAAAAAAAAAAACTTGAAGAAAAAAACAAACGAGTATGTTTACACATGAATACAGTATTCACATTTTCATTTTTAAAGTAGATACAGCTAATAAAGTCAAAAGACAAAGAAAATATATAGAGGAGACTATTGTATAATTAATTTAGCTAATTCTAATAGAACAGAAAGAAAAGAAATGACATCTAGGAACCAGGGATTTATTTGTTTGTAAGAATCTCAGATTGCCAGAATCATAGAAAGCTAAGAATTCATCTTCTTATAGGACAGAATTATAGAACTTTTAACAAATAAAAACCACATAAGATGAGAAGGGGCCTCTATATTATAAACATTGTGTTTGATCCAAGAATGATAAATATCAGTTTGCAATTTTCTTTGCAAGAAAAATTACATATTAATACAGCACTTTTCCACATAAGTGGAAGAAATATGAGATTTCCCCTCACAATCCTAAAAAGACATTGTCTCCTGTTTAATGAAAGTGCACTTATTCAATACATATTTTCGCTCCAAACAGCTACAATCAGACATTCGGAATTTCAGGAGTGTGGGGTTGAAAGATTTCTCATCTCTATGTAGGACACAGATTCATACCAACCTCGAAAGACTCAAAAGAAGAAATTCCCAAGCAAAGAATTTCAAATACATTTCCATTTAAACCACAAAACACTTTTATTCAGGTACTCCCGAGTATTTTAACCTTCCATAGCTTCTGATTAAGAAATGCTTCAGATGATTTTCAGTAGGTAAGTAAGTGCTTTTCTCCTCAGGAGCATCAAGTCACTTACCAGAGTGATCATATTTAACTAGATGCATTCCTTTTATTAATTAAACATTTCAAAGCACAGCCCATATCAATCCAAGTTGTTTGCTGCATTGTGTTTAAAAGTGAGAGTCATGCCTCACTTTTAATTATTAAAAGAACTTCAGAAATACTATTTTACTGTTATAATGAAGTCAAATAAGCCTAAAAATGTATACTTACTGATTTATTAAAAATCTGAATTCACTACCACTAAACGGAAAAAGCCCTTTATTGCACCTAAATTATTACTATGATTAATAAAAGTGCCTTTAATTGCTCAAAGAGCATCTTTATTTCCAAACATTTACTTTTCATATTGTAAATAACTCTATACAAATTTAGTTTGCTATACAACTTTGATGGATTACTTATTAAACCCATAGAGAATTTACTGGAAACACATTTAAGAACCTCGTATATATGCTGACAACTTAGTGTCAAAATAATACTTTTTCAAAATAACGTGTAAAATCAATAGGAAGTGAAGGGAAAAGAAGCAGAGATAGTAGAATGAATTATAGAATATAAATCAGCCTGCAAGGTACTACTAGTGAAAAAAAAATACAATGTTAATTCTAGAGAATAAACTCTACTTGAAATCACAAGTAAAAAGACTTTTGTTTCCAGTAACTAAATACTTGCACACTTCTAATACATGTGGAAGTATTTCCTTCCCTGCAGATACACAGAGAATTTTAGATATGAAACATCCTGATACAGAAATCTGTAAGTAACATAGAGCAAAGAAATGCTATTTCATTTTTCATAGGTAGGAAAATAAATCTTGTTATGCCAGGTCATAAAGTTATATAAAGTTAAAGTTATTTTTAAAGGCAATATTAAGGGGAAAAAGCCTTCATTTTCTGAAATATTTGCCATCGGGTACCTAAGAACTTACTTTCTTTTTCACTCTTCCTGTCTTTCTCTCTTTTTTGGTGGTACTGAAAAGGGGTCTTCACACTAAGATACGAGTATGAATGGGCATGAGTTTAAAGTTTCAATAAAAATAATGCGCATTTAATGTTTCCTCCCTAAAAAGACCTAGGACTATAATGAGTTACATGGTATCAATTTACAACTGTATTTTAATGGTCTCCAGGCTTTCTGGGATGGAAAGCCAGTTGCCAAAGACTATATTCTTGTTTTTGGCATAGCTGATATTTTCTATATGCATAATAAAATCATATATATTAGCATTAGATCAATTATTTTGGTTTCTGGAACAGCAACAATATGTGCTACTAATTTTTATTGCCATCTACCAGATTTTTGTCAAGAAAAAAATCTTGAAGTACCAAAATTAGTAGCAAAAATTTAAAAGACTGAGAGTTCCTGGCCAATCCAACCCAAAGTCTTAATAAAACTTTCTACTAATAATGTAGCTTCTATTAAGAATAAATTAACAAATTCTGTGTCATTCATTTTCCAGTCTTCATAGAACAATCTAAACTGGACTGAAGTCTTTGTGTTCTCTGATTAACTCTAGTGGGTCAGGTGTTCTGGTGAGGAAAAGGAAAATTGCCAGAAAAAGGAAAATATTAACACAAATGAGGCAACAGAACAACAGTTACCAAACCCTGATTATAATTCTAATTTTCTCATTGACACAAACATAATAATCAGCACTTGGGAGGCAGAGACAGGAGGATCGTTGCAAGTTCGAGACAGCCTGTGCTACAAAGTGAGCTCAAGGACAGCCTGAACTGCAAAGAGAGACCCTGTCTCAAAAAAAAAATAATAATAACTTCAAATGGGAGTCACTACTCTTTCCACACACAAATGATTTATGAAAGTTATGCTAGCAAATTTTGTTAGATTTTGTGCCCAGAACTTTCCAAGTTTTGTAGTGATTCCAATTGTATAAAACCCAGTTCCTGCTAAAGGAGAACTAATAACTCCCTAGAGAAGACCAGATAATCATGAGAGAACAAGGGAAATATATACTCAAATATCTGAAGAGATTACAAGACAATTCAGACAGGAAAAATTGCAGAGAATGTGAGGTATTAACACTGGGGAGCTGAGTGAAGAGGACCACACTCACCAATGTGAGCAGACTTCCTCCACGGGGCTCATGGCCTGAATAAAACAGAAAGGTGGAGGAAGAGTAAATTTGCTCTCTGTTTAACTTTGAGCATCCATGTTTCCTGATTGCCAGGGCTTTGGAATCCAACTGGGAATTAATCCTTGGTTCTTGTGCCTTAAACTCAGATAGGTTTGGGCTGAAACTAACCACTCATATTTCAGGTTCTGCAGCTTATAGACATTTGATCTTAGAAATTTTTGGCCTCCATAATTTTATGAACCAAGCTTTCATAATAAATGTCTTTATATGATATACACTTATGCTTACATATATTCCAATTATATATATATATATATATATATATATATATATATCCTATTAAGTTTGGTTTTCTGAAGAACCCTGATTAAAATACTTGGCATGGATTATTTTACCACTTTTGAAAAAAAGAACTCTTTGTAAAGAAGGTAGACACCATCGCCATGCATCACCTAAGGAAATGTTTGTGGATCTGTGTGTGCTCGTGCACAAACCCTGAGATTCCATGGTGTCATCTGTAGTCTATACACTGACGCTTTGCTGAGTTGCATTCAAGACTATACAAGATGTAAAGGAAGCAAGGTTTAATGCCCATCCTGTTCTACCGAGTAGCACCCACAAGGGCACCTGGAGGACTCCAGTTCACCTCACGTTCTGAAATACACACACACACACACACACACACACACACACACACACGCACCCACACATGGAGACACACACACACAATACAAGAAACTCCAGTCCAGCTCAAATTCGCTAGTATGTTTTTGCTGGTACTCACTGAGCAATCTGATTCCTAGTTCCAGCCACAGTACTAATTATTGTCCAAGATTCATTAGCAAGGCAGTAATCATTAAAGGAATTTAGATTAGGAGAATGTAGAATTGAAAAGCATTTGTTTATTTAGGTACTCTATTGTTACGATTGAATTTGATTCAAATTTTATTTCAAATCGATTGCATGATATACAGATGTGGTAATAAAGGGTCAAAAAGTGAGTCATAGTCCATGTAAGTTTGAAACTCA
>RJWT010028254.1:0-15266 GCA_004365215.1 Cuniculus paca | reverse complement strand
ACACATACATATACCTGAGAAAGCAGAAGCAGGTAGAGCATGGAGACCCATCACAGGGATTAATAAACATCATTCACACAAATTCATACAGGTAACTGACAGACATGGACTCTGTAAACAGTAACTCATTATGGCGCTTGGTGATGCTCCCTGAACTGCTCTGTTGCTCCATATTTCTAGGGCTTTCTGCTCATGTAGGCTTCAGCCATCCCTGCCCAGTCCGGATTCTTTTAACACATTCATGTTTTTCATCAGGTTCAAAAGTCAGCTAACAATGACCTCTGCACCAAGGAAAGGAGAGAAGACCCACCTGTGGCCCTTTACCCTCCATGCATCTCTTAACTCTGTAACAGAATTACTTCTGGAAGAACTGGTCCTGACCTTGTAACTCTCTCATTCTGGGTTGCCAGGTATGTTGCTTCCTTGCACACATGTCAACAAGCACTGCTAATTAGACTGAATAATAATTATTATTATTATTGTTATTTTAAACAGATGGTCTTACTATGCTGCCCATGTTGTTCTTAAATTACTGGGCCCAAGTGAACCTCCCAGCTCAGCAGCCAAAGTATTTGGGACTACAGGAATATAGGTAACTCAGAGATCTCAGCTTTCATTTTTGCCACTGCTTTTCATAAAATGTATAATCTTTGTACTTCAGGGTCAAGAAATTGCAAAGTTAGCCCCAAAAGATAGTTTTTATTCTCTTCTTTCTATTCACATCCATAAAAACCCATGCAGTGGGAAGGGTTTCTTAGAAATAGCTTCCACAGAATAGAATTCTATTATAAATATCCTATTGGCCGGAAAAATTACACAGATGTAAGTACAGGTGCAAACATAGCTATAAAATGCAATGGTTAGGCCAAATTGAGAAACATATGCAAAATTTGTGGCATTCCTAAAAATGGCATAAATATTGGTTACAGGACACAAAATGTGAGATGAGCAAGATGGTCATCCTAGAATCACAGTCACCCTCAGCTTTGCAGCAGAAAATCAGCAAGGAGTTTAAATCTACTTTAAAAGGAAAATGGAGCCGGGCGTGGTGGCTCACACCTGTAATCCTAGCACTTGGGAGGCTGAGACAAGAGGATTATTGGGAGTTCAAGACCAGCCTGGGCTATAAAGGGAGCTCAAGGCCAGCCTGAATGGCCCAGTGAGACCCTGTCTCAAAAAGACAAGGGCCAGAGATTTAGCTCAGCAGCCTAAGCGCCTGCCTGAAAAGTGTGAGGTCCTGAGTACAATCCCCAGTGCCGCGGAAAAAAAAAAAAAAAAAAAGGAAAATGGTAACAGGAAATAGTAACAACAACCATTTTCTTCCCACTGCTATTCACTAGGCCAGCTATGGTGAAGACTGCCAGTTGTCCAACAAAATTCATTGTCCCTGTTCTTCTATCATAGGGCTACTCTTGATTCCTAGAGCAACTTAGGTAAATCAGGTGAATGATGACCACTAAGCTTATCTCAAGCCTCTCATTTCATCCAAGCTCTTTCCTCTTCCCACCACTTGCAGTACAGTCATGCAACTTCAATCATAGGAAAAATGGCCCTGCCCTGCCCTTTGCAATGCAGAGCAATGATTTGGAAGGAATCTGGGAACTTGAATCACATTAAGGAGCAGAGTCACAGCCAAGAAAGTTTTCCTAAACAATTATGGAAGATTTCTTTATTCTTTAAACTACTACATTATAAAATCTTGGTTACAGCAGTCTTATTCTACCCTAATCCATGAGCTGTTTATGCCTTTGTTTAATAGTGCCATAATTAAATAAAAATACTTTTAATCACACACACTACAACTTTACCCATATTAACCATCTATTGCTCATTCTTTTTATCAATGTCAAAAAATCTGCAGTTAGCATTTTGTATTTAGGTAATACATACCATTGTATTGGAGAAATTCTTCACATATTGTACAACTATATTTGGGTCAGGATGCTGCACAGATATAAGCTCAATGGATATTAACAACCTATCAGATAGGTGCATACTATCACAGCTTTTGCGATTCATGGAGGATCTCTAATACTTGCTGCTCTAGGTTGATCCCCAACTTCAGCTCCTGAAGTGACCATTCTCCCCAAGAACACACACTTTGACACAGGGTGTACATGCTGAGCCACAAAAGCAAGGCCATGTGGATGCCCAGGAGCTCAAAAGCACCACTCACTGATGTTTGCCAATGGTGGGACTGAGTGAGAAAAGAAAAACAAAACAAACCTCACCCAATTATATGTAAAATATCCTCTCCATGGATCTCTTATGTTCAGACAGGGCCCATGCCCAGGCAGAGAATAGGTATTCTCAAGTCACTGGCTATCTTCCTATGCTTCCATGTGAAGATGAAACCTAATTAAAACACTAGAAATAATAGGAACAAGAACACTATCAAAGGCTTCTGAGACATGCAAGTTTAACTGGTCACTTAGACCAAGTTTAAGGTCATTTAGACCTTAAGGAAGCCCAGGCTACACTTCGACTCATCTCACAGATGTGCACTACACAAGTCACCATAAATCTGTTGGAGTCGAAACAGATACCAAGTTCTCTTGAAGCAAGGCAGGTTAAGCCCACAAATTCAACTTTTTATTGTGTTACATTTTACTATGCCCATTTTACAAATGTGAAGAGAAGCACAGCTTTGTAAGATGAGGAAGCAACAAAAATGGAATCCATACCCAGCCATGCACTTTTATTCCTGCTCTGTACAACATATCCACCAGTATGGGAAGCACTTATGGAGTAGGTACTTATATATAATGCTGTTTAATTTTTATTTTTTAAATTTTTAATTCTGACTTACAGAGTACAAGCTTCTATACTCTAAGAGAAAAAGGCAGTAATTAAGCAGAAAGAATCCTACCAGCACAGTATGTACCTGAAAATCTATTCTCTACACAAAGAAACTAGGGTACTCCTTGCATATGCATGTGTTTACTGTGTTTTCTTTGAGGATTTGGTCCTTAAAAAACACAAGTTATTCCTTAAAATAGGCTATTTCATTGATGCTTTACTAAAAGTAGTTGATCACATAATCCGGAAGTGAGATAACAGGAAAAGAGGAAAAAAGACAAGAGAAAATATCATAAGCAATGATTAAGATGTAAACAAGTATAGTAGGTAGGGACTAAAGAATCACTATTTGGTTATTTCCTCCATTAACTAGTCATGTACACTGAGGCAACTCCCTTAACCTTTTAAGTTATATCTTTTAAAATTTTCAGGACAATTATTTTAAATTGCTAAGTTTTCCCTCCCACTATAGAGCAAAAGGTTTGGTTGTGTTTCTCTGCTAATAAATCCCTAACTCACCACTGTACAGCTGGCAGGCATTTTCTTAATGTGCGTCTCCCACCCCATTTAGTCCCCAGTGATATCAACAGCATCTTGATATTGTCCAAACTTTGCTAACAATGCCACCAGTTACCAGGTATTCCAAATCATACAGCGACTGCCAGCTGACTGTGGTACCTCTCCCCAGCTAAGTGACAGCCCAGAGTACTTCTCTATTTGCTAGTCTGAACATTTTATTCCACGGTGTAACTCTGCTGCCTATGATTAGATATGACATGTGACAACAGATTAAAAGGTGTTAGAAACTAATGCTTTTCTCACATATGAAACAGAACCTGAGAAGGGCTTAGTTCCTCACTTACGTGCTATGCACTTGTTTCAAAGTAGCTTTCCAGACTCCTGGGGACAGAGGCTTTATTTACCAAAGACTCTCCAAGTGCCCACTTGACTACTGCTGTTTGGATCAGAACTCTTGAGGCAGAAAAGAGGAAAAATGAAGGGAGGGGGCAAAGTTGGTATGAGGCCAACCATTGTGCCTGAGGTTGTGGGAGCAGGTGTGCGTCCATGTGAGCTTAAAAGTGTAACTGTTACTTTAAGAGTAGTAAGTTAAATGGCCCTGAGGACAAATGCAAAGAAATCAAGTATCACACATACTACTGAGAGAGGAACAACCCAATGCTTTAGTGACCCTCAACCCAGCCAAAGCTGTGGTTCCCATGCAACCAACTCCAGCAGTAAAACGGCTGGGCACTTAGAAAAAACAAGTCCACAGCAGAAACACTGTTTCTACCAGAAAAATGCAATCTAGCAATTATTCTTGATCTGGGTGACTAAATGCCTTTCTTACACCAGAAGAGGTCTTGAAGCTCCTAGCAGAGAACCTGCTTGATTCTTCTGTCAGACAGATGTAAACCGGGTAAAATGTTGCCTCCTGGAAGCGAAGGTTCATCTTCCCTGACTCCTCTTCCAGGGGGACCTGGGTTCCCCAGCTCAAACACCCTCAGCTCTGCTGAGCCATTTCTCATGAGAGCTTGTTTCCAAGACTTTAAATCACCTGTTATTCTCTACCGGCTAGAACCCTTTTCACAGTAGGAAGACCCGAGTAACTTCTAGAGATGATCCTGGCAGGAAAATGGGTAATATGGAAACTTCATTTCTGCTAGGGAACCTGCTACTACATTTGTTTTTTAAATTAGCAAGTGAGTCAAAATTTTTGTGTAAGTAGAATGAAAGCCGTTTTTCTTCTTAAAAGACCTCTGTTTTTACCTACTTAAAACTGCTATTTCTGAACTTAAACTCAAGATTATTAAGTTTGACCCTGTGAACTTCACTACATAGTCTTAACCTCTTACAACTTCCAGATTTTTCTGAATCTTGATTCTTGTAATTTAACATCAGTATCTAAGACAGGATCAGAACTGGCACCTCCCTCAATAAAGTCATGGAAATGCAGCCAAATCCCAGGGTGGTTAAAGAGACCAAAAGATTAAAATAGGTAGTAAAATTAAACATGTATTCAATTCTGGTGTTAAAATTATAATCACCAAAATTTTAAGAAGCAATTTACTTTCATAAGCAACCAGCTGCCAGATTAACTGCAAACAGAGTTCACAGATTTCACAAGGCCAGGCCTCTGGAAGGAGCAGATGGTCAGAAGGGCACAGATTTCCAAAGGTCTGCATCAGTGGATGCTGTGCTGTGCACAAAAGAAATTACCTTGGGGGGTCAATTAAGCGAGAGTTTCTTGCTCTAAAGAACAAAGTGCTCAAAATAGCATGTTCTTTTAAACTGCTTCGTGTCCTAAAATACTGTGTATAGTACAGTAAGTCACCGACTTACAAACAAGTTACATACCAGAAGAATTGTTTGTAAGTCGGATTTTGTTTGTAAACCAACAAAGTCTTACACAGGACACCTGTTAAAATTTGCAACTTGAATGTTCATAAACCAGGGGCTTTCTGTATAGCAAGCATTCCATTCTATGTAGGTGCAACAGAATTGTGGAAATTACAAGATAGTGTATTACTAAAGAACAAAGAAAATCAGGGTTTAATGTGTTTAAAACATTAAAAATCCTTTCTAATAGTTAATACTAGAAGCCTATGAAGCCTGTTAAGATTTAGATCTAAAATGTCCCCCAAAAGTCTCATGTATTTGGCAGCTTATGCTATAAATAGCTGCTATTTATACTCTATAGTGATATAAGATATCTAAGACACAAGTGATAAGATTCAAGATGACATCACACTAGTTATAGCTGGCCTCAAACTAATTCTTTCATTTCTGTTCCTCTGCATTACTACTGTTAGCCATTCAAAATGAAACATTATAGCCCGATGATAAAAACGACTCTTGTGTGAACTATGGATACCTGAACTGTGCAGATACATTCAAATCTTCCCATTAGGTATTTCAAGAGAACACACAGGTTTGCTCCAAGAATTGTTCCTGTTCACTCATAGTC
The DNA here is from genome assembly GCA_004365215.1 of Cuniculus paca. Lineage (NCBI taxonomy): Eukaryota > Metazoa > Chordata > Mammalia > Rodentia > Cuniculidae > Cuniculus > Cuniculus paca. Next base: position 9,502 of record RJWT010028254.1, on the reverse strand, counting down.
TCAACATTTCTCTCCCAGTCTTTATGTAAACTTTCATCCAAAGGCATATAGGCACTATTTTAGTTTCCCAGGGCGGCCGTAATAAAACACCGCAGAGCAAGTGGCTTACAAAGCAGAAACATACTCTTTTTCTCAGCTCTGGAGGCCAGATGTCCAATACCAAAGTGCTGGCGGGGTCACACTCCCACTGCAGCTTCTAGGGAAGGTCCTTCCCATCGCTTCAGAGCTTTTCCTCAGTGTCTCTTAAACATCAATCTCCTTGCTCTGACATGGTCACAAATCTGTGTATCACTTGGATTTAGAGAGACACACTGCTGTGAGCCTTATATCTAGGAAGACCCAGTTCTGCAATAAGGCCGGTCTCTATATACCAAGCACTAAGGCTGGACGTATGTTTGAAGAAGATAAAATTTATCAACAGATGTTGAAACAGACAACAACATGGATTCAGAATTTTATAATACAAATCTCAGAGCTCTGTGAAGGTTTAAACCATCAGGAAAGGTTGCTGAGACAAATACAGCCATGTACTATTTTTGGAAGTTAAATCTATGACTCAGTTTTAACCGACTAAACCTTCCAACCAGTAGCCTCTCTACAGACAGAAAAGAGAAATGTGTGAAATTCAAAGAGGAAAGGGAAAGATCTAAAATCACTTTTTTTTTCCTTGAGTTACCATGGCTATATTTTCTACCTTGAAGTGTTTCAAATGTACCCTTTAAAAATCATTGGCTAATACACATCCATCTTCCCCACCATGTATCATACATTCCAATATAATACCACTCATTCTGTAACAACAGAATATGAATGAAAACATCAGTGCCCAGGTATCAATGCTGTATTTCAGCCAGTCCTCAGCACCTAATAAACAGGTTTCTGTCTTCATTCACTGCTCACCAGGTGGCCTAGGTTAGAGGTGAAGTCTGATTTTCCTCCTTTGGGTAAATGCAGGGGAAAAGTCCAAGGTGAGGTGAGGTACACAACCCTAAGTACCTCAGATGTAAACTCATTCGGAGAAAGCAGTAGCAAAGTAGGGACCGAAGGGCAACATGACTGCTCCGGGCCTCTGCTAGAGCAGAATCTCCTGCTTTTAGATGACACTTTTCTGCACTGGGGCGGGTGTACACTCTCCACTTAAAGAATTCTTACAACTGTTTTTAAAATACTGAACACTTGGCCAGAGATATAGCTCAGTGGCATAAGCGCAAGGTCCTGAGTTTGATTCCTAGTACCAAAAACAAATACATAAAATAAAATACTGAACACTGGGGCTGAGCGTGTAGCACTTGCCTAGGATGTGAAAGACCCTAAGTTCAATCCTCAGCACTACAAAAACAAAGCAAAAAACAAACCACAGAAAGGAGTACTAATAATTGTCATGGTGGCATACACTTCAGGTCATTCTGGAGACGGGGTGATGATGGCTGCATAGTGATGTGAATGTACTTGATGCCACTGAAGTGTGCACTTAAAGACGGTTACAATGGCAAATTTCATGTACACTGTATTGCAAAAGGTTTAACTAAAAAAGTAATCTGTAAGTACTGTCTTCTGCTGCTTGCCTCCTGAAAGGTGCACTTGTTTTGAAAATAAATACTCAGTTCTATTCCAAAAGATGAGAACTCTTGTGATTTGAAACACATAGGAAATATCTTTTAGGATGTTCTAGATGTAGGAAAGCAAGAGAAAGTAAAATGTTGGACACATGCAGAAATCATACTATATAGTAATGAGAATTTGTACTAAAAGAAGCTAGAAAAGGCTGGAAGCACAGACAATGCCTGTTGTTCAAGAGGCACAAGGGTAAATATATCTAAGGGATACACTGAATGTATATGGTACCTAATATGTATGCGCCTTGAATCAAACCACTGTCACTGACATCATTCGGGTCCCAAGCATTTTCTACAAAGGAAACACAAATAGCACTGAAAGCTGTGATCGGGCACACTAGTTCCTCTGTGCTGGGACCCCCACTGTTCAGAGAAGTAGACACAAGAACAGCACATAGTGCAGATCTGGCCACAGTGATCCTCTACCAGGCTGCACCCCGTCTTACATGTATTAACTTATCCATATCTTTGCTATCTTGCTGTATGGCATCCACCTTTTTAATCAACTCTATAATTGATGTGTGGAAGCTGCTTAGTGAGCCTTTTGGCTCAATAACCTAGGGTAGAGCTTGCTTGAAAGAATATGTGCAGACTACCATTATAGCAGGCTCACTTCTCATAGGATACATTGGGCCCAACCCTGACACCACCATTAGAAAAGACATGAAAGGCCACCTCACCAAATCTAGGGCCATTTGGAGACCCATTTCACCTGCCTGCTGACTCAAGAGCATAAGACCCTGCCAACTACTCTTCCTGAACCTCTCCCCCTCAGGTTCCTGTGTCCTTGTTAATATTTTTCCTGTTATCCCATAAACATCGAGTACATGGCAAGGTTCCACCCAGATCCTCTGCACTTTAGCCACCCCTGGCTCATCACTATCACAGCCGCATGTCCAGCTCACATGTTGCTGATGTGTTTCAGAGCAACAGTTGGCCCTACATGCAAATTCCACTCTCACCACTTCCTACTCACGTGTCATTAGGCAAATTACTAAACTTCCTGAATATTACCAGATGAAGGGAACATAACATGAGGCTCATTTTGAAAATTTTAACACATGCTGCAGGGCCCAGAACACTGCATCCTTGAACAGACGTCCCCTCCATGCTGACAGAGCTGCACAGTATAGGAGGAAGACTATACTTTTTTCAGCAATCTTATTTCAACCAGCTCAGAAACTGCTACCAAGAGACACAGCAACATCTCGGCATGGCCTTTAGCATTTTGGTAATCACACACCCACCACTCCCAACCTTAATCCCAGGGAATGAAGTGATTTTAATGTTGTAATTTAAAAGGAGTAAAAATGTTCCAAAGGCAAACAGCTTTTTTTAAACAATCCAATGGAGGGGAAATTCATAGTCTGCCTGTCTCAGCACAGAACGTCAAGTACTGATTTATTTAAATTACCATTTTGCTTCTGCCACACAGAACCATCCTCCGAAGTAGAAAATCAGACTCCTGCGCCACTTGCCTTGGTCAGCAGAGAACCTTATCAAGCAAAGGGCAAACGATGTGAGCTATTTTTATCATGCTTGATAAATGCCAACTGACACTACCCCCAGCAATACTAATACTCACAGTTTCAGCTGCAACAGTAACTAGCTGTACAGATACAAGTGACCACCTGTGAGATTTGTGGGCTTTGCCAGTCTTCTCAAAGATTATGTTCCCGAATGTTCCGCTTATCACTCAAGCTGTTACAAATAAAAGCTCCTTCTGAAGGTTCTCTGGAGCCACATTTCTACTTCCTGTCAACATGCACATGATGAGAATAAGTATGCAGGTATGCTACTCATTTCAGTTGAGAGAATATACAGACACCACAGAGCAATGGGTAACCCTGAGAGAGGCTCTGCAGGAAAGCTTGAAGCGATAAAGTGTGCCAACTCCTGTTGCCATGGAGATGGAAGCTGATGCACCACAACCATCTTTCTTACTGCGTTAGTAAAGACCATCTGGGTAAGAGAAATGTGCTTTTGCAAGACATTCAGTTCACAATCATAAGTCAGTTGTCCCTGCATAAGGTTGGTATGTGAGGTAGCGGTCAATCACACAGGCTGTAACAGTGGTGACTGTTTGTTATCACTGAAGGCTCTAAAAGGTTCGCCATCACTGACATACAGTATGGCTCACTGTGTCTAATATAATCAAATACATAAGTAGTTTAAGAGTCTATGAAGATGGAAACAGTTTAATGAATTTGCAGACAAGACAATGTCCTTCATAGTCTATAAACCAACAACGGCAAAGAAGTTCTTCACTCAATTTACTTTAATGGAAATATAATGCACAAATCATAAAATCCATGCTTGTCAAAAAGATGTGATTCACCATTTTTAGTGTCCTCTCATGGTTATTTAACTATCATTAACATCTAATTCCAGAACACCATCATTCCTCCAGAAATTCTCTACCCATTAAGACTCCCGATCTATTCTCAACTCCCCTCGGGCCTTGGCAATCACCTTCTAGTTCTACTCATTTGCCTATTTTGGACATTTCATGTGAATGGAATCTCATTTTGTGTGATCCTTTGTGTCTAGCATCTTTGCTGAATAATAATATCCCACTGTATGGACATACCACATTTTGTTTATCTATTCATCTGTTGATGAACATTGACTTGTTTCTATTTGCTGGTTACTGTAAATAATGGTGCTATGGAGATTCTTGTGTAAGTTTTCTTGTGGAATTATGGCATCAATTTGTTTTAGCACATACCTAGGCTAAATTGCTGTGGAATTGCTGGGTTGTGTAGTAATTCTATGTAACTTTTTGAAGAACTTCCAAACTTTTTTCTTTTCTTTTTTTTTTTTTTTTTTGGAGAAGTAGTAGGACTTCAAACCTCCAAACTTTTCTAAAGCAGATGTACCACTTGACAATTCTCTTAGCCATGTATGAAGACTGTAATTTCTCTACATTCTTGCTATTTGTCACTTTCTGATATTTTGATTTTAGCCATCCTAGTGAGTGTGAAGTGGTATTTTGTGGCTCTGATTTGCATTTCTAAGATGACAACTTATGCTGAACATCTTTTCATGTGCTTTTTAAGGCATCTGTATACATATTCTTTGGAAAATATCTCTTCAAATCCTTTGTTTTAAAATTGGCTTTTCTTAAAATTGTCTGAGTTATTTATATATTCTGGGTATCATAACTTTATACCTAACTTGCAAATAATTTCTCACATGCTGTGAGAAATTGCTTGATAGTATCATCTGAAGCAGGCACATTTCCTAGCCAAGCCCACTTTACCTTATTTTTCTTTGTTTATTCTTTAGACATTACATTTAAGAAATCATCATCTTATTTAATGTAACAAATACTTTTGCCTCTGTGTTTTTGGCTGAATTTTTGCACCCCACCTCCTGCCCTGACCCCTACTCTGCTTCATGTGGAAGCTCTTATTCCCAGTACCCCTCAAAATATCACTGTATTTTACAATACGGACTTAAAGGGGTAATTCAGGCTCACTGAGGTCATATGGATCTGCCCTGATCCAATACAAATGGTGTTCTACATGAGGAACAAATCTGCAAACAGAGACACCAGACAGGCCCACACTGATAATGCTAAGGTGAGGACACACGAAGAAGACAGCCATCTAGAAACCAAGGAGAGATGCTTCAGAAACAACCAATCATGCTAAAACCTTGACCTTGGACTTCTAGCCTCTAAAAATCACCAAGAAAGGAATTTTCTGTTCTTTAAGCCATTCATTGTATAGTTTTTTGTTATAGCAGCCATAGAAACAAAAAAAAGTGTTTTAGTTTTTTAGCTCTTACTTTTAATTCATTCTCTTCTGTGCATAGGGTAAAGGGTAAGTCTGACTTCCTTCTTTTCTACATGGGGTAACCAGTTGTGTTCATGAGATTATCCTTTCCACATTGAACAGTCTTAGTACCTTGCAAACAAAACAAAACCACTTTTCAGACCATAGATAAATGGGCTTTATTCTGGACTCAATTTTGTTCCACTAATTTCTGTCTATCCTTACATTAGCACTACACAGTCTTGAGATTTCTGAAGTTTTTTTTATTAAGTATTAAAATTATAAAATGTGACTCTTATCAACTGTATTCCTTTTCAAGACTGCTTAGGCTTTTTACTGAATTTTTATTCTTTAAAGGAGTTTTTAAAAATCTGTGCAGTAAAATATTAACCTTGCCCAAAAGAAGTTAAACCCAGCCATTCCTTCAGGCTCCCTGGAGGCAACTGCTGAGCCCTTAGAATGTTCTACCTGATGGAAGTGTCTTTGGGCCATGCTACCAGACCTACCCAAACTGTGATTTGGGGGCACCTTTGGTTATGCGGCATCATCTTGATCTCTGGAGGGTCTGAGAAAAAGTTCAGCCATGTGGGCAGTCAAAGTGCACAGGTGATCTGCTCCTAGTAAAAACTGAACCCTGAGGCTAAGGGAATTTCCCTGGTTGTCAGTATCTTGCATTGCCAACAAGGCTGTTGGAGGGAGAAAGTGCTGTCCACACGCGGAGGTCTCCTGATTATGACTCCCAGGGCTCCCCTCGGCTCATTTTATTTCCACTGAAATAAATCGTGAATGTGAGTTAAACTGCTTAGCTAGTTTTGTGAGTTCATCTAGTGAATTACTGAGTCTGGGTGTAGTCTTAGAGACCCCTAACTTGCAAAAAGTTTAGAAGCAGAGAACACGCCCCATGTATGAATGACCTTGTATTTCCAATGTTCTCGACATATCCGAATGTCAGTCAGGCTAATTGCAGGGTTCTGCTAAGCCAGTGCTTTCACATTTTAACTATATAAAAACAAGCTTTAATAATTTAACTGGGACCTAGTATTTTCCAAACTATATTCAAAAATTTTTCCCATACGTGACCTTTATTAAGACTAGCACTGTTCCTCAGGTTTCAGCTAGTATGTACAATATTTTGACTTGTGAAAGGAAAAAACAAAAAACAAAAAGGAATACCTTCAACTATTTATACAGCAACAGATTAGAAGACATACTAAAAAACAGTGGACAATATCAAGTTTGGCCATTCTTCTAAATATAAAAAGGCTACTTCATGGCAAATATAGCACAAAAAGCTCTGCTTGTGACTGCAACAAATTTACAGGTGCTTTTCCTCCAGATGACCATCAGACCTCAACATGTGGCAGCATGCCACACACACTCTTTCCATTTCTCACACAGAATAGCAGAGGTACATCCAAACACTAAGACTTACTAAAGTGACACTTTCACTGTTCCATTCAGAGTATTCCCAAACGAAACCAGCCCTTCTTCCCCGTAAGCACGCCATGAAGATGTGATAACCACTAGAGCAAGTTAGGGCCACCACCGTAACTCAGCCTGCCCTCCCCACGCTTCCACTGCCTGAGTGCAAAGTCCCCCCCAGCAGTAAGGCAAGTATCCTAGACTTACCCTATGGCTTCAACCTCGGAGATCCCTGGAAAGGGTCTGGGGGAGACCCACAGATGATGTGTAGAGAACCACTGTCTGAATACAATGAGGCAGCCCAGCCATAGAGGCACAGGGCCAGGGAGGCAGAATTATCACAACTCCTAATGCTGGACTTTGCAGGACCTCACCTTTTAGCTCAATGATGTGTGAGAGGTAACAATTCACAAAATCCAGAACTATTTCCTTGTTTCTATATCCAGATTACTAAAACTGTAAACCACCAAGACCCAGCTCTGAACTCCAAGAAAAGGCTGCCTCCTCTGATCCGTGGCCTTTCAGGAGAGCAGAGAATGACCCATGACTGAGCCACAAAAAATAATTTACTTTATAAATAAAATCATCACAGTCAAGAGTTCAAAGAATCATCTACTTGTGAAACAGACTGTCGCCAGAGTTAGGCACCTAGGTACCCTGAACTAGTCACAAATCTATTAAAACTCTTCATCATTTCTGCTACTAAAGATCTCTCCTACCAGCACTAACTAGCTTAACTTTCAAATTGCACTCTGCAAATTATTTTTTGTTATTTACAGGCTTTAACTTAGACTACTATTTATTTCAAATTTGTATTAGTTTGCCACCAGTTCCAGGTTCAATGGATCAGAACAAAAAACAGTAAAATTTCAGTGGCTTGAACAAAAACTCATGTCTATGTCTTGCTCACACAGGACTGGATAGACGCCACCTAGCCTTTGAGCGCTGGAGCTCCTCCCAACTCATTACCCTCCCATCCCCGGATTGGGGCTTTTAACTCTGGTCTAAGATGGCTACTACAGCTCCAGCCACAGGGAAAAACTAAGTGGGACTCTTTTAAAAGGGCTTCAGAGAGCTGGGCGTGGTGGTGTGGGCCTATAATGGAAGCACTCTGGGAGGCTGAGGCAGGAGATCACAAGTTTGAGCAGAACCTGGGTGATTTAATAAGACCCTGTTTCAAAATAAATTTTAGAAAAGGTCCTGATTCAAACCCCAATACCAGAGGGAAAAAGCCTTCTCACTCTTAGTCACATTTCTGTCACATGGCCATAGTGAGCTACAAGGCAGAATAGGAAAATACTGTATGCTATTCTGTGGCTACATAGCAATTTACCCAATAAATATTCTGGGTTCTTATTACTACAGAGGAAAGAAACGCCAGGGACCGGTAAGTAGTTTCAGAATTATGCACAGGTGTTTGATAAACTTTAGCACTTAACAGAGCACATTCAGATTACTGGATTTGATCCTCATAACTCATGAAAAAAAAAGAACAGAAGCCTAATCAGGGGCCCCTCATGGGGAGGCCAGCTTAACACCTCTTGAGAGAGCAGACAACAGCTGGAAGGAAGCTGCACAACAAGAAAGATCCAGGCTCTTGGCCCCATTCATGTGCCTGAAGAAGGGCAGTTAAACGTGGGTTTGAGGAGAGTATTCAAGGAGCTAAACCATAGTGTCTGTCCTCCAAAACTTCTCAGACTGTGGGATTACAGCGCTTGTGCAGACGGGGAGACTGTCTATGCCTGATTCATGGATGACATTTTAATTAAAATGTTATACCTAACTTCAAAGAAAAGTAGCAATTTAGAACTATTGTGTACATTTAAAGTACAGTACAAATATAGCACACTTCCGAGACCAAAGAACAGTACATTGGCAGGAAAAAAAATACAGAGCAGCTCTACTCATCCCCAAAAAGGAAAAAAAAAGTGAGTACAGAAAAGGAAAAAAAAAAATTTAAGATTAGAAACAGAGGTCCTGCCAGCTCTGATAATTCTATCCTCACTATGATGGAGGTGGGAGTTAAGGGGGTAAAAAGTTGATTCTATTTAATCAGAGTTAAAACAAAAACTGTTCAATTCTACTTTCTACTTGACAGAAAACAAAAATACCTATAAACAGTAGCTTTAGCAATCTCCAAACTCCAAAATTCACCTTTATCAAATTAAATCAACTGCTATGTATGTATATATAAAGTTTTGCTTCCATTATTGCCTTCCTCTGTCCCCAGGAGTCTTGATAGCTTCCCACCCCTAATTATCTAATTATCTGGAAATCTGATTACCAGACACACCCCATCAATTTGTTTATACACTGCGGCACTTTGGAGGGGCATGCAGAGTCTACTGTTACAGCTAAATATTCCGCCCCATGAGGACCAAACATCTTCAAACTGAGGATTCATCACACACACACGTATAAGATACATACCCCACCTGAGTACTCTGCAGTAGTATATGGGCAGGATATGATATGTGAAAAGGCACATGAACCTAACAAGCTTAAGAGGCAGCAAACCACTAATGTACGTACAGGTGGTGCACACAATCTGATTCAATGCTAACTGACGTTCCTTGACACAGTGGACCTGAGTCTTTGGAGATGCACTATACTCAGGCCTGGAAGGTCTCAGGTGTTCTTGGAGAAGGGAAGCGCTGGACTGCATGCCTGGGCCAGGCAAGAAGG
>RJWT010028253.1:0-15271 GCA_004365215.1 Cuniculus paca | reverse complement strand
TGCCTGGTAAGCCGCGGCATTCTGTGTTTTTGAGGAGCCAGTCTGCCTGCAGTAGGCACGAGGGAAGGTACCTACAGACCTTGGCTTTGCGTGAGGAACTTAAGAGTCTGGAAGCCTTGGTAATGGCAAGTCCGACGCTGATGACAATGACAATGATGAGGGTAGGACGCGGCCACCTCCTCTGGCTGTGATGAGTGCATGTCTAGTGTCTGGTGGGGGTGAGGGCTGGTGTTGCTCCACTGTGGCCAACTCTGCACCACAGCCTGTGATGTGAAGGGGGACTCTGGGGGCGAGGGTGTGGACAGGGATCCCAAGGAGAGGTTCTTTACTGATTTTGAGACCCTCTGATGAGTCGGGGAGGGAAATTATACATGTCCAAAATGGACGATGATACGAAGGTCATGAAGTATAAAGTGCTAAAGTTGGGAATAGTAAGTCCCTTAGTTATACGAAATTTTAAAAGGGAAAGAATAACCAGAGGTAGTCAGGACCATGCATTTATATTGTTCTGTTTAAAATATGTAGGCAGATGTGAATGCATAGGTAGTTCCCAGAAGGAAAGGGCCACATTGTCCCCTCCATATGAGTTCGGCAGGAATTGAGTACAGCTGGGGAGCTGGGCAAGGCCAGAGCTCCAGCCTGAGGGCTTTGTCCTGCACTGTCGCGAGCTGACCAGGTTGTCCAGGACCGTGCAGTGGGCACAGGCAGCCCTGCGAAGTGTCCTTTCCGCTGGAAGTGTAAGGCCTGTGCCGTTGTTGCCTCCTGCAAGAAGAGCTCATCTGGCTGGAATGTGTGGCCCTTCCAACCCTGCCTCATCCTTCCATTCCACAGTGAAACCCTATTGATGATTACCGCAGGCCAGAAGAAACCAAGAGAGGCTGCAAAGGAGTTAGAACTCTCTTCTGGCTGAGGTTTCTTCAGAAGCAGAGCGAAATGAGCTTCCTGACTTACACCAGCGGGAAGTTTATCTTCAGGCTTTTCCATCCCGTTCTCCTGCTAGTCTTTCACGAGCAGCACCACGGCCAGCACCCACCACACCACGGCAGTTACTTTCATCACTGAATCCCCCACCCTTCGTCCACTGCAGAGGTCTTTCCAGCCAGGTCCTCACCTAACTCTCACATGTTGAGGGGTCTCAGGTCAAAGCGGTCCACACAGGCTGTGACCTTAATTTAATGGACTACAACCTGAATTCTAAAAGTAAAATAAATGCCATAAAACCACATATTGCAGTGCCTCAGATGTAGTGTTATTTAACAAAACATTAGTTTTGCATTTGCAGGTGCGTATGTGTACATGTGTGAGTGCCAGTGCATACATGAGCTCAGTAAGCTCCAGTGTAGAATATATTTGTTACCCTGAGTTGTAATTAGAAAAATTTTTAAAAAAAATGCCTTGAGTTCATAATACCTTATCTGCAACCCACATACCAAAATCTGAAAATGTTTTCTTAAGTTTTGCACAAGGTCACTTGTCAGCAAAACATGACGTAATATGGTTTGTTGTTATTGGATAGACTATCCCACCTACTGTATTTGTACACTCCGCTGCAGAATGGAGTTGTGCCTTGGCTGCAGTGAGCACGTTGTCCCTGACTGCTTTTCTAAGGGCCAAGGGTTTTTGCACCAGAGTTTGTGGCTCTGCATATCACTGTTCATACCCAGCAAATGTATATTGGATGTTTATTATGAGTGGCATTGTGCTGGGGGTCAGATATGGAAGGAAGAAGTGTGAGCTCCTAAGGGACTTAGTCCCATGGTGGGTGGGTTGAGGGGGCACCAGAGCTAGAGTCCCATTTCAAGTTCATCCTCTTAGTTAGCTTACCCAGATCCACAGTGCAGAAATATCCCTGCCCATGGCTTCTGCATCTTCCCCAGCACGTTTCCCCCTCCTCCACAGACTCTTGCACCAGCGCTTCAGCTCGGAACACTGAAAAACCAACCCCTGACTGCCTCCTCCCGTATTCCTGTATCCTGACTGGCACCATGGTCCTGCTCACCTGGACACAGCCTTATCCCTGTCCCAGATACATCATGTATGCATTGATTAGCTCCTCTTGATCCCCCGCAGCCCTTGACTTCCTGCCCTTTTCTCAGTGCCACCAGCTGGTACAGATGCTCTGCATTCCCTCCCACCCAGAGGTAGGATGGTCCAGACAGGTAGTCAGACACACAGGGGACATGGGATCAGGTTGTGCGTCTTCACCATCCTAGTGGAGGGACTTTAGTGCACAAGGCCAGTTTTCTAGCTGTAAAACAGGGTGGGTGATCAGCATTTTATGATTTGTAGTTAGGCATAAGACTATATCCAGAGTACATGAATGCCAATAGTGTGGTAAGATAGACTATATGAAGATATTTGTAGGATACAGAAAAGGTAAAAGGAAAGCATTCAAAATGTATAAAGAGCTCCTTCAAACTAATTAGAAAAACCCAATATTTTAAATGAGCAAAAGATCTAAACAGGCAATTTCTGAAGAGGAAATCAAAAGATCAATAAATACATAAAAAGGCACTTGACTGTTAGCAGCCTGGAAAATGCAAATTAAAACAATGATGTGGGCTGGGGTTTAGCTCAGGGTAGAGCACTTGCTTAGGATGTGCAGGGCCCTGGGTTCAATCCTTAGCATTGGAAAAAGAATAACAGACATCCAGTTTCATGTCTGTTGTTTGGCATGAAATGCAAGAAAGTGTGTCAAGCAGTAGTAACCCACATCTTGCTGATGGGTGTATAAATAGGCTTACTTTTCTGAGGGCAGTTAGAATATCTAGTAAAGTAGAGGCTATGGCACACTTACCACCCGGGAATTGCATTGGTAGAAATATCCTTGATGATACTGTATTTGATTGACAAAAAAACATTAGAAATAACAAAAGTATCCACTAAAGGGAGACTGGACAAATTGTAGGCATTCATGTAATGAAATACTATAAATCTGCTCGATTAAAATTGCATTGATAGCTGGATGTGGTGGCACATGCCTGTAATCCCCGCACTTGAGAGGCTGAGGCAGGAGGATCACTGTGAATTCAAGGCCAGCTAAACTACAGGGCAAGACACTGCCTCAGAAAAGAATTTGTATTTATATAATTATGGATAAATCTGAAAAACATCTTGAGTGAAAAAAGCAAACCACAAAATATCTACAATATGCAACTTTTTATATGAAATTTAAAGCATAACAAACATGTATTCATATACATGTGTGTACATACAGCTACCTATATACCTAGTAAAAATTTGAAAATATTTGTGAGTGCACATGCCCATAATCCCAGCACTCCGGAGGCTGAGACAGGAGGATCATTGCAAGTTTGAGACCAGCCTGGCTTACAAAGTGAGCTCAAGGTCAGCCTGAATGGCATAGTGAGACCCTGTGTCAAAAAGACAAAGGTTGGGGATTTAGCTCAGTGACCTAAGTGCCTGCCTGGCAAGCGCGAGGTCGTAAATTCAATCCCTGGTGTCGCAAAAAAAAAAAATATTCATGAGCGTGACCAATAAAAATTCAGTGCATTGGCTTCTACCTCGGGAAGAGGAATACAATGGAGAAGGATACAGAGAAAGTTCAGTTCTATGTTGAGTGATTTATTTCTTAAAAAGAAAGCTGTGAGTACATGTTAAATTTTGACTAGGTGGGTACGTTAGTGTCCCCAATATTGTTTTTATTATTATTATTACTACCCTTATATGCTTGAAATATTTTACTTTTAGAAAGCACTTAGTACAGTCTGTATCATAAGTGTTTCTTTGTTGCAGTCTAAGATTTCTGTCTACCTGATGTGTGGAGTTCCAGTCCCTCCACCTAGCTCTCCAGATCAGACGCTCCTGGTGAGGCTCGTGTGACCCTCAGTTCCTGGTTCCTGCCTGAAGCCCTAGCATGGCCCTCGAGGACCTGGTGGACTAGCCATAGGTGGCAGGCCATGCTCAGTGCTCCTCTGCCCTCTGTCTTGACCTGTGTGGTTTCATTGGCTGAAATCGCCATGTCCTTTACTCTGACTACACAAACATGACCTCTCCTTTCAATGTTGCCCCACCCACCCCACATCCACCTGCCTGTCCTTCTACCAACTCACCCACCTTTCCAACCCTTCCATCCACCCATTCACCTACTTACCCATCAACCCATCTCATAGCGTCAAGTTGGGAAGATATTTCAGGCTATCGGAAGCCACCTTCAAATCCTCACCTGTGTATCAGCTTACACATGAGAGGTATTGTTAAATATTCACTTGAGCCTCTCGTTCACTCACCCACATTTCCATCCATCCATCCATCCATCCATCCATCCATCCATCCATCCATCCCATCTATTCATCCATGTATTGAGAATCTTCCATGTGCAAAGCACATGTAGCCTACCCTGCCTTGCCCTGCCACAAATAATCACAATTTGCATATGATCCCTAGATCGCTTTGTGACTCTAACATGGAATTTATCATATTAAAGTTTATTTTATCTTGCTAGACTAGGCGCTGAAAGGCAGATAACCATTCCATTCATTTTTAATGCCTTGTACTTACAGGAGCTCATTAAATATTGGCTGAAGAAATAAATGAGTCTCAGATTGTACATCCAAAACATTGAAATCAATGTTAAGATTATGGCTTAATCCTTGTCGCTTGAATCTCAATATCTAATGTCTGTAGCTCATTGATTTTCATGAGCACCACACACCCCCTGTTGTCTTTGTCACCTGATAGAAGGAAGGATATTCGGTCCCACTTCAGCCATTCTGCTCTCGCATTTGTTAAGAATCCAGACTGCAGTGCATCAGCCATGATCTCGCCTCTCCAGGGACATTGCCATTAGTTGGTTAGGAAAGGCAGTGCCATGGAAAATTAGTAACATGACAAAGCAGCGTGAGGTGTGGGCCAAATAAATGGGGCTGGCATTGCGCTCTGAAATCACCCGTAATGAAACAGCTTGTTTTATGCTTGACTGTGTAAGACTGGTTTTGAGAGATGTGTTCTTTTGCAAGAAGATCTAGGTCAGAATTATCATTTTATGTCAGATCGGGTTTCTGTAAATTTTTTTTTTGGCTCCAGTGGATATTTAACAACATCTTTATTATGTGTAAGCCTATACACAGGTTCGGATTTGAAGATGCCTTCTGATGGCATCATTTTCTGAGGTGTTAGCCTGAAAACTCTTCCTGACCTGACACCGAGTGGAGTCTCGTCTGTGCTCTTTTGCACAGGTGTCTGAGTTCTCACAGCCACTGAGCTTCCGCCTGCCCCTCCTTTCCCAGACACAACTGTAAAACAGTTCCCACTCGGACTGGTGTTTCCAGCAGTCAGCCACAGACTGCGTGTCTCGATGGCTCTTCCTCATCTAAGGAGGTTATTTGAAACGTCGGGGTGGAAGGGTCTCCTTGCAGAGGTCACTCTTTCCAGAGCAGAGGCCCCTGCTCTTTCTCTTCTTGAGCATTTCCAGGGAAGGGGACCTGCTGTTTCTGATCTCGTGTAAGATCAGCTGTTCACAGGTTGTCTGCACAGAGTGGGCAGGCTGGACTCTGCAGGAGTGGGACCCCATAGTGTTCCAGGAAGACCAGCATCCCCTTGGGAAGGTTCTGAGTGTGCTGGCAGAGCCCCATGTTTTGGAACAGTGAGTTTATCACAGCCTCCTTTGAACCATTATAGTCCTGTCCTCAGAATGCTGGTCGTGTTCCTTTAAAATCATCGCGAATGGCATCTGTGGGTCATCCTATGGGGTGGTGAATTACAGAATCCGTTTCTGGCTATCTGTGCGCAGGGGTGTGGGAAGAATGAAGATGCAGGTATAGAGAGACTGGACAGGGTGGGCGGGGGAGGCCCCGGTGAGGTCCCCTCCACAGTCTGAGTGGTGTGACCCTGGCCCCTCCAGCCAGCGTCCCCTGTGGGCGTCTCTGCCTCTCCCCCAGTTGTGTTGGGGCACAGAATAAAGGAGGAGAGACTAGAGCCTTCCTTTTCTTGGGGGGCCTGAGGCCGCCACCTCCTACCAAGTCTGCTCTGCCGGGGGATGGGAGCTGGGCAGATGGGAGAAGGCCACAGAACTACAGGGATTCCAGACTCTGAGTAAGTCCTGACGTCACCGTGTTGAATGATAGGATCAAGAAAGAAGAAACAGTAAATCGGTTTCCTTTTTCTTGCTCTTTGGATGAAACTCCGGCGTGCCTGTTCTGTCAGCTGGGGAGGTATACAGGGTTAGGAATGAGCCGGTGCTCTTCCTCGGTAATGGAGATGCCCAGGGAATGCTGTTGGGATATGAATGTCAATGTGAGCTTCCTAACACCTGAAAGTGTGTTGTGTCGCTTTTGGGCTGCATGCGGTTGTCAAATGGCTCCTGGAGCGCACTGCACCCAGCCCCAGCCCCTGGCCTGAGGAGGATGCATCAGTGGGGAGCCCCTTGCATCACGGAGCATCCTTCCTGCCTCGGCCTTCCTGTCCCCTTCCACCCACCTCCCTGGCCTCACATGCCTTTCTTCTTGGGGCTTCCCAGGTATTTGATTTACCAACATGACCCAAGAGAAAGGTTTCAGGTGGGGGGATGGTGATTCGGAAGCTAGGAAGAGTCCAGTTCCCCAGTCTTGGCTGCCTATGGAACGTGATCATCAAAAGTAGGTGGACTTTTCTCAAACCATCTTTTTTGAAGGCCATGACTGCAAAACAACTGGGCCTGGACGCTGCAGGTAAGTAATAGACTCACAGCCAGCATGTGTGGTGGGGCAGGAGCTGCTTGCTGGGTAATTACTCCCCTCAGCTGACCGTGGACGGAAGGGCCGGACAGGCAGGCGTGATCCTCTCACTGAGGGACCTGTCAGTGAAGACCCTGCTAATCAGAATGGACACCCCCTTAGGCCAGAGCACCTGCTGGGCCGGACTGTGACGAGGCCCAGGGTACGGAGGCGGACCGGGCTGGCAGGGGTGCGCCTGGAGTACTTGCAGTTCACCAAGCAGAAGAGAATCAGTGAGTACTGACCATCGGCCCTGCCAGCACTGGAGGAGATTGGGTCTGTGTCGCCAGTGCTGCTTTCTCAGCGATCCGGAGCTTGGTTCGGCTCGGGCTTTGGAGTTTTCCGCTTGGGTTGCTTATTGCGCATGTGTGGATGGGCTGGGTTCTATTGCTCAGGCGCCTTCCTCCTTCGGCAGCGCCAGTCTCCTCGCTCCAGCTAAGAGGAGCGCAATCCCAAGAAGCGCAGGGAGGGAAAGGGGCCGCGCCGCGCTTGCCTCCTCGGCGCAGGGGCTGTGTGACATCGCCCAACCACCAGCTCCCTGTCCTGTCCTGTCCTGTCCTGTCGAGAGCACCTCAGGGCGCTTCCCTCTAGAGACGCTGAGGAATGCAGTCGGGTGGGCGCCATTCGCCCCACGAAGCCCTGGAGGCTTCCCGCCAAACCAGCCTGCTGGCTCTGCTGTTAGCATCCGCGTCATCTCAGGCACGCGGACTTCTCTCACTCTTATCTTCCTGCACCTTAAAAGCAGAATTCCTGCCTGTTCCACAGGGTCACGAAGGTGACAGGAGATGACGTCTGCAGTTGTCCAGCAGGAAGCTCGGGCCTCGCTCGGAGAAGAGCGGCAGGTGGCAGCGCCGCACTGGGGCTTTCCTTCCTTGGGCTGTGGTGCGCTGGCTGCGCATGCGCACGCGCACGCGCACGGTGAGCGACCCGCGGGTGGGGCTGTTTGAAGAGAATCAGGGCCGGAGGCTGGGGTGGGCCTTCGCGCTGTCCTGTCTCTGAATGCGGTGGCAGCGGCTCCCGTCTCCCTGTCCTGCCCCGTCCCGTCCAGTGGCTCCACCTCGGCCTAAGTGTGGCAGTGGCTGGACTTGGAGGACTAACCAGAAAAGGTACTCGTTTCATGAGAGGACAACTCTCATTTCAAAGCAAAAGGAAAATATAGAGAGAGATATGAATGCGATTTCCAAAGAACTATTGCCTCCTAGCTAATGCAGGCTGGGGTTCCAAAGCCGAGAATATGCGTGTGAGAATATCTCACTCAGTCGCTGTCGTGCGACCGTTGCACCAGCCCTAGCTGCAGCGTGTACCTTGCTGTGCCTTGTGACCGGGAGAGGCAGAGAATTGGGAGGCACAGGGCGGCAAGACCAGACTTTGTTCTTCCTGGAGGAGCAGTTACCCCTCAAGTGTCCAGGTCAGGGCAATGCAGGGACTTAGCGAGCTGACCCGTGAGCACTGTCTGGGACCAGTGTTCGCCTCTGAAGAACAGTTGGCTGTAACTAGGCAGTGCCTCAGGGCCTCTGATCTAGGGAAACAGAGGCAGCTTTCGGTGGATCTTGATCAGGCCCATAGGTGGCTCCTGGTTGTGCACTGCACATGCTGCTGTGGACTTGCCACCCCTTCTCGGCACTGCTGAACAGAACAGGACATCCCTGTGTCCTTTTCCCTTGGCCACTTCCGCTCCTCTGGCTTCCTCTGGGCCATTCCTGAATCCCTCCCTACCTGGGCAGTGCCCGCTGCTCCCACACCTGGGTCCTCCTGTGCCCAGACTGGGCAGCAAGTGGTGCCTCCTCCCCCCGTGCCCCTGCAGTGCCCCGCGTCTCCTGAGTGCTCCATCACACAGCATCTGTGGATCAGGTGTGCGTGGACCCACAAGCTTGCGGCCAGCAGGGAGACAGTTCCGTGGAAGTGTTAGAGTGGCGTGGAGTGGAGGGCCTCCTTTGCGTCACACATGTGCAGGGAGGTTGCTCGGACCCGGGAGGTTCCCTTCCCTGTGGACGGCGTAGGGCCGGAGTCTGGTCTTCCCAGGACTCCTGTGTGTGTCGCCCCCCTGTGCTCCAGCGCTTTCTCTGTAGTCTCAGTCTCACCCAGTGCTCCACGTCCCCAGCTTGTCTGTTACGGTTTAGGTCTAGAATGTTCCCCAAGACTCTCGTGCACTCACATTTGTGGCTTTTGGAAAGTGATCGGATCATGGGGTGCTGGGTGCATCAGTGGTTCATCCCTGAGTGCGTTCAGTGACTGCGTGTACTGGGAGGAGTGGTGCCCGTGACCCGGAAGGGTGTGTTCTTGTTCCTGGCTCCTCCCTTCTCTTTCCACTTCCTGGTTGCCGTAGGTGAGCAGCTCTCTTCCGCCAGCCCCTTCTGCGGTACCGTGCCTGTCCTGGCACCAGCCGACTAGGAACTAAGTCCTGACAATCTGAGAGGTCAAATAAACCTCTCTTTTAAGTTGTGAATGTCAGATATTCTGTCCCAGTGACCACAAAGGGACTAAGAGGCCATCCTCCTCGGGCCCACTCTGTTCTGTCATTGCTTGCCCCTCTTCGAGGTCTTAGATTTCACCACGGGAAGCAGCCCAGACTCTGACGGGATCAGCAGGTGGGAGCACAGTAAGTGAAGGGAGAAACAGCCTGAGACAAACCAGACCCCTGAGCAAGAGCAGGGGAGCAATCTCAGGGCCAGGTAAGGGTCACGCCCTCTCGGGAGGCGATCTTCCTGGTAGAGCAGCCAGACACTTCGTCATGGCCATCCAGGGACGGGCCAGCCCAGGGGCAGCAGTCTATGGCATTCCTGCCACAGCCAGCTGTTTGTGATCAGTGGAAGCTTCACCATCACTGGGATGGCCGCCTCGCTGGCAGCGCTGGCTCCGAGTGCAGCTCTCTGAGAAGATTGTAGCAGACCAGACAGTCCTCGCCTTCCCTCCCCGAACAGAATGCGGGCTGAACGTGTTTCTCCTGGGGGGCCAGGCCACAGATCCATGCCTCAGTCAGCAGATCACACAGTCATTAGCTACTTCATTTTCCTTCCAGACAGGCATTCAACAACTGGTAGAGACCGCTGTTTTCCAGGCGCTCCAGAAAGCCAGGGAGAGATACTTGGGGTGGAACCGCGTCCATTGGTGTCCTCTGCTCTAAGGAGTGGACCTTCTGGCATTCTCGAGGTCAGGAGGCCACTAAACCTAGAGCTGAAGATCGTTTTCTAGATCCTGATTGTAACCCAAACTCCCATCACTAAGAGGACCTGTAGCCTGAAGGCGTCACGTGATCTTTAGTATAGAAGGAGTGATCTCGACTCCTTTACCTCCTCTTCTGCTAAGAGGTGATTAAATTGGCCATCCTCGCCCACACACCACAGTGGAATCACTTGGTACTGATACCTGACCAGGTGCCTGCGGTGAGCAGGTTGGTCATGGACTATTCACCCACACACGTGTGTCTGGTGGATAGCATTGATCAGTTTCCTTTATTTACTATTATGCCTGGTACAAGGCCTTCCCCCGAGATATGGGGGTACAGAGAAATATAAGCTCTAGTCCATTCCCCCAAACCCTTATAATCTGGAATGAAAGATTAGGTATGGCTGTGTAAAAGTATAGCAAAAATGCACGATGCCACAGTGAAAGGCTTCGGCTCGGTCTACAGATCTGCTTCTCCTTGTCTCGGGGAGCCTGCTGGCTCTGTGCTCATGAATGAAGTGGCACTGCATCATTGTCCTTTTCCCAGTCACTCAGCATCATCCGAGGCCTCCCATTTATTATCAGGCCACTATTTAGTCTAAATATGAAAATAAGGGAGCTCAGGTGACATCCCATTCACGCAAGAAGAATTTCTAAAATTCTAAACGCTGTGCTTAGTGTGTAATATGCTGATCTTATGTGCAGTTTGGAAATTGGTGCTAGTAATATTCTGTCTCATTATTTAAATGCTAGGCCACATTGAGAAGAAAGATTGCTAATTGGTAAGGATGATTTTGGCTATAAATACAGATAATTCATTTCATAGTCCCTTGGTAAAAGCGGTGAATCACTTACCATGAAGTTTCTGCGTAAGACAACTCTAGAGCTGGTTAACTCGGTAGGTAGCTAATGAGTGACATCAAAGAGCTAGGCTCTTTCCATCTTTCTGCTCTGCCATCCTCGCAGTGTCAGGCCAGCTCCCTTTGTGGCAACTGGGTGACTTTCCTTTCGCCTGGTGTCTTGAGAAATAGCAGGATCTAGAGGAAGGAGAGGAGGTCTCTTCCTGTGTTTCTCTTCAAGAAAGAAAAGACTTTTTCGTATCCCCCACTCCAGGCGTCCACCATGTCACATAGCCAGAGTCATCATATTGATGTGCTTAGAGTGAATCCCTGGAATAGAAATGGGGTAGCTGAGAATGAAGTAGGGGAGGTAGAATTTACCCTGAGCCCAGCAGCCTACCTGAGGAAGGACAATCAAGATCAGATTTCTGTAAGCAAGGAAGAAGGGGGGCAGTGGACGTGGGAGGTTCACCAATATGGCGGCCCAGTGTCCTCTTCACTGAGGCATCACTGAGCGCACCCTCCAAAGGTAGAAGTAGCTAGAGTTAAATGCTGAAGTCCCAGTTAAGCTATTACAGGATCGGGTGGGAGTGGAACACATGAGCTGTACACAGAAGGACTTCTGTAGTGCACATGATGCCAGCCTCTGGAAGAGCAAGGTGAGGGCAAGGCAGAGGAGAGCAAGTGGAGAGAGGAGTCAGGGCTCCGGGGCTCTGCTGCTCCTACTCCTACTCCTGCACCTCTTAAAGGAAAGGGGAGGCTGCACCAGCTTTGAAGAAACTGGCTGAGGAGCTGTTCCCTGGCGTTGCCTAAGCAGGACATGCCTGGTCCCTGCAGGACAGCCCTGGCCAGGTCATCTTCCAGCTGTCTGCTCGGTTTCAGGTATTTCTGCTGTTAAGTGTTTTCAGAGAATGCCGGTGGCAGCCACACCACTGCCTCTATTAGCAGCAGACAAGTGAGTGTGCCCGCTTTTTATTTGAAGTCTCTGCTTTCACTGGAGAGACAGCAGGATGCAGCAGAGAGATCTGATCAGTGGGACACCAGAGACCTGGATTGGATTCCAGCCTCTGCTGGGAGTGGCTTTGTAGCTGAGAGAAGTCACTTAACCTCACCGTGTCTCTTTCTAGTGTGTACAACTTGACTTATTGTCATTGAAAGCTTTTTCTTCTTTTTGACAGCTGAGACTTGTCGGCTCAGGGTTGCCTTGATGTGTACTGGGCAGGGTGTGGTGTGTTCATGCCCTGAGGGGGTTTTTGATGACTGCAATGGTGAAATAACAGGATTCACATCTGATGAACAACCCCATTGGAAGTTCGCCACTGCTGCAGGTTGCTGCTTAGGAGTATCGACAGTGATCATTGCTTGAATACCTACTGTGTGCCAGGCACATCTACAAGGTAGGGCTCTGGTGGTGTCTCACTGGGCTTTAGACTTCCAGAACATCTCGTGGGTCAACCAAGTCCATCTGCATTTCCTTGCAGTGTGACCTTTCTTCCTCAAAGAACTGTATTTAAGCAGCTCTTCAGATAACTGATGGGTCAGTGCATTCGCAAGAGTCTGGATTGGAGATGTGAATTTTTTTTTTTAAAAAAGGAAGGTATTTTCCATCCATACATTGACTTCTAACCTTTCCTTCATATGAGGGCACATGGGTGACTAACAGTGTTGTGACAATGTCTTCAGGGCACTTGGTCACCTATCAAAGAGGAGAAGATCCTTGGAGGGCGAGGAGGGCAAGGCTCAGACACTGGTAAATGGGGAGCATTTGGGAGCTGAGGAAAAGGCAAAGTCCCGGGTCCCACCTATAGACCTTCAGACTCAGCAGGCTTTGGATGGGACCTGCCATCGGTGTCCTCACAGGTCACCAGGTCGTGTGAGGTAGAGGTCCGTGGCCTTCATGTTGGGAATGCCCAGCCTCTGGATATGCAGAACACCTGTCCTCAGAGTGGCTGGGGAGACCTTTGACAGCTCAGTGGAACCCGGGCCACTAATGAGTGCGGGGCTGACGGGGACAGAAGAGAACAGAGCCAGTGTGCTCTGAGAGGTTCCCCATGGACATGGCGGCTCTGGGCTGGGGTCTGCAGGAGGAAGGGCAGACTGGGTGTGGAGGTCGTGGCTGGCCCAGGGCCACCCTAGCAGTCTGTGGGTAAGACTCCCGAGGAGCACTGTGTGGGACTGTAAGTGCCAGCTTGGTTCTATAGCCAACCAAGCCTGGGCAGAAGGGGGCAGTTACAGGGCAGGCACTCTCTCCAGGTCTGGTGCCCCCCATCCTCAACCACTGCGTCCCCCACTCCCCTGCCCTGAGCAGCATCGCGAGCCCCTCAGGGTATTTGGCTATCACATCTGGAGAGCTCGCTCCTCTCAGAGATGAGACTGACGTGAGGATGAGGATGAGCGCACAGGGGCGAATGTCTGCCGGAGCATGCGCACACACCTTCCGCCTCGCACGCGCACACACTTAGCATTTCCAGAAGCCCAGCTCCCTGCAAGGGCTGTGCGCACCTGGAGAGGAGAACCTCGTTACCCTGCACCTGGCCACAGAGCAGGCACTCCAGCTGTACCTGCAGAGAGAGAAAAGGAGCCTGGCCTGTCATCCGAGACAGGGAGATGTGGCCCCTACCCTTAACACCTCCCAATACAGCCCAGGGGACCCATGGGAGAGGCAAGTGGTGGTGCTAAGGGAGCTTTCTGCAAACTGTCATGGGGTGACAGGAAGGGGAGGCATCACCTGGAGGGGCCAGGGCGGAGCAGCAGGAGGTCACCAAGTGGACAGAGGAGGCTAAGGGAAGGCCATCAGGCAGGGCCACCAGCTGGAAGGCGAGAGATAGCTCAGGCAGGCGGCAGCCAAAGGGTTGGGCTTTACCAGTGTAGAACAAAAGAGCCTTTTTCAGGTCCATTCTTTGGCAGATCCTCTTTCACAAGAGCAAGCTCTTGTTTTCTTAGGAGTTGACCAATTGCAAACGTGTGAGCGAGACAGAATGTCAGCGTGCCCCATCTAGCATGTGCATAACCTCTCCCTTCCCTTCAGGCTGGCTGTGGTCCCAGCACTGACAGAAGCGAACGGAGACCTTCTCTGACTGAGCCTTAGGAAGCAGCTAAACTGTTACTGGCAAGTGCCTTGCTGTAGAAGGGAAAAAATAGATCCCACACAGTGACTCCAAAAGCTGATGATGCCTGGTAACTTATTTCAAACAGACTTGAACTGAACAAGGAATGCGCCAGGCTGGTGGGTGGAGCTCTAAATTTACACCTTAATCTCATCATTAAGAGCGGAGAAGATGTTTCATTAGTGTTAGGTGCTATGTAAATACGAAGCACTTTCTGAATAAATATTTTCCTTTCTTTCCCTTCCCAAATTAGGATATGCTGTATGGAAAATAGCGTGATTCTTAGACACAGGAGAGTTTTATTTGGAGAGTTTTATTTTAAAATGATAGTTGAAATCATATCTGAATCTGGGATCCAGCCTGAAAGTGGTTTAGTAGCTTCTGTTTGTGCACAGGAAAGCCAGGCCTGGCCGACACCATATGTGGCAAATGGGTCCTGCTACTGAGTGTCCACGCATGGTGCTTGGACCCGGTCTCTGGCTCAAAGTCATGGTCTAGTGAGGTGGGTCAGCACTGTTTGTGGATGAGCAGAGCTGTAGAAAGTCTGATCTGGAAGATACCAGGGCATCACTCTGTGCAGCTTCCTGTGTGTTGTGGGATCTGGTGCTCAGAGTGGACAGTGCCCAGGACCACATGGTGAGATGGGTCTGGGACAGGGCTGGAAGCCAGAATGTGGGCATCTCCTTCTCTCTGGAGTCCTCACTTTCCTTTCAATATTATTCATCCTAAAAATAGAGCATGAACGGAATTTTTTAAAAGAAAAACCTTGTAATCTCCCTATCTCAAAAGCTTTATTTATTTATCTCTGCAAAGGTTGCGATCATAGCGGGCATGCGATTGTTTGCTTTCTTAATACGTTCCAATCACCTTCTAATACGGTTGTGATTTTCATCACTACTCTCCTAACAGCTCACCAGAGCCCTCGTTGCTGCTAAGCATTCCCTTCCTGTTGGGCACTTATGTTGCTTTCTCACATTCTTTACTTTTCCACTTAATACTGGGATGAATATCTTTGTGCACTTGGCTTTTTCGCGTGGAAACAGTCCCAGGCCCACAAAGGGAAACCCAGCTCAGTCCTGGCGGAGTCTTGCTTTCTGCTGGGGACGTTCAGAGGGAAGCCGGTGACCCAGGCTGGGGAATATAGAGCCCAGTGGGAGTGTAGTAAGAATAAATCAAGCCTGATTTCAAGTAAGGATGCTGCTGCCTGTCAAATCCCACAGGGGACATCAGTATGAAGGAGAAGAAATGGCGTTTCATGACAGGTGGCTTCCCGCTGCCGCTCAGGTGCTGCCAACCCTTAGCCCTCCTGGGAAGTGGAGGCGATCACTTAGCTGCCACTTCTGTGAAGCTCAGGGGGAAGGGAAGTCCTTGCTCACATGTGTGCTCACCGGAGTCTGGGCCTCGGAGGTGCGACGGTGATCGTGCTCATCCTTGGCCACTGTGGTGG
>RJWT010028252.1:0-15272 GCA_004365215.1 Cuniculus paca | reverse complement strand
TGGGTAGACCATCTCATGAGGGTTTCTAGTAACACATTCTGCACATCACACTACTTGCCACTTGATTTTAATATTTTACCTTTGATAATCTGACTTTTCTCTCACTGATATTACAACAGGCAATATTTGAAATGGTTCACAATGATCATCAACCGTTAGTATTCATACTTTACCTAATACCCTCCATTTGTGCTTAGAATGGTCCTAGCAACCTGTTTCCTAGTAAGAAAATGTAGCAACAGCATTGAAATATCTCCTCCAGTATTAAGTTTTTAAAGATTTTGATATACCTTTGACTGATGTGCTCTTCCCTTTGTTTTCTTACTTGCTTCTTTTGATGAAACAAGGCCCCATGATGAGAACTGCCCTACAGAATAGCTCATGTAGCAAGAATTTGTAAGTGATCTCTTGTCAACATCTCTCAAAAGGTAGAACTGACCATCATAAATGTTGGTTTGGATGTTCATGTTGTCCCAATTATTTCTCCACATAAAATTTTACCTTTGCTTGTCTGATGATTGTGCTTTATGGAAGTCTAGTAACAGAGGACCCAGATAAGTCATGCTTATTCCTGGCCCACACAACCTGTAAGTAATAAAAGGACACTGTTTCATGGCTTACGTTTTGAAATTACTTGTTGTACAATAGTAAGTACCTAAAGCAGGCATACAATTTTGAGTTAATTTTAAATGTGCTCACTTTGAAAAATGGTCATAACATTTTTTATATACCTCTTAGAGAAAGAAAATCATTCTGTTTTATCATTACAACCTTTATCTATAGACTCCCTTTAACCACTTTGAGCAAGATGGTGCAAATAAATTAGCAAAATAAAATAATGTCATGATTTTAATATTTTACCTATGATGGTGTAAATGTTGGAGATATTACACCACATAATATATATATATAGTCACCATTTAAGTGTAATAAGTTTATATAATGATTGATTATAGGTCAAAGAAAAGTTTTACTGATATTTTGTTCCTGTTACAGTACTGATGAAAGTAAATAATGGCTAATTCATATGGTAATTGCTTCATTTCAAACAATATACATCTGAGTTTTAAAACCTAATGAACACTAGTTAATTATTGAACTTGGTGAAGAATTTAAACTTGTGATAATACCGTTGCTTTTTCTTTTTTTTTTTTGTGGTACTATTTCTTTCTTTTTTTAAAGAGAATAAAACAAAACAAAATAGAGTAGAATATAACAAAGCAGATCAGAACAAAACAATGCAAGTAATACAAGACATCAAAACAAGACAACAGAAAATCAACAATGGCAACCATAGGGTCTCTTGTTTTCTTTAAAATAGTTTTTCATAACTTCACACACAATAAATTCAAACAAAACAGAGTAGTATAAAACCAATGAAAGCAAAAGAATGAAAACATTACAGGACTTTAAACCAGACAATAAGAAATCAACAATGGATACCTAATGCTCCTTGTTTTCCTCAAAATAGCTGTTTATACCTTCTCACATATTGCAATCAAATAATAGAAAACAGACTTAAACCAATCAAAACTAAGAATAAAAGCATTATTGGACTTCAGAACATGATGATAAGAAATCAGCAATGGCTACCATAATGTCTCATTTTCTTCAAAGTAGCTGTTCATACCATCACACATAATAAAATAAGTTCTTATAAACTCTTTAGGAGTACTTCTAGGCATGTATAAGCCTATATATGTACATGTATCCTTTCTGTGTTAGAGGGATTAACAAAACAAAACACAAGAAAAACAAGAAACAAAAGAGACAAATAAATAACAATGGCAGAGAGCCAAAAACAAAAACAATATAAGCTTTCAAAACAAAGTAGTAGGAACATACAAAAGGTTGTCATTTTGTATAGTTGTCTTCAAAATATTTAGATTATCAGGTACATACATATAAAATTGGTTTAATCCTATAAATGTTAACTGTTTTATTCGAAGAACTAATAGAATTGTAGTACAATCATCTTAGCCATGTTAAGTGTGTATATATACAAATTTATATATTTTTTCATTTTCCCTTCCTTTTCTTCTTTTCTAGTTTTCCCTGAGTTGTTTTTCCTTTGAGCAGCTTCTTACCCTTTCACAATATTTATTGAAGATTTTGAATCTTATTGATTCTTTCAATTTCTTACACTGGGGAGATGATACAGTGTTTACACATATTAGTTTCATTTATTTCACTTCTAAGTATGGTCTCAAGTTGCATCCATTTACCTATAAAAGCCTCAGTGTGATTCTTCTTTATAGCTGAGTAGTACTCCATTGTATAAAAGTACCACATCTTATTTATTCATTCTTCAGTTGATGGGCATTTGGGTTGTTTCCAAGATTTAGCTATTAAAAATTGTGCTGCTTTAAACATGGGTGCACATATATCACTGCAGTATGATGTTTTCAGTTCTTCAAGGAATATGCCCAGAAGTGGAATAGATGGGTCAATTGGGACTTCCAGTCCCAGCTTTTTGAAGATCCTCCAGACTAATTTTCACAGTGGTTGCTCCAATCTACACTCCCACCAACGGTGAAGAAGAGTTCCTTTTCCCCCACAGCCTCTCCAGCATTGGCTGTTGGTTGATTTCTTGAACTTGGCTATTCTTTCTGTAGTGAGATTGAATCTCACTGTTGTTCTAATGACCAATCATGGTGAACATTTTTTCATGTATTTATTTGCTGTTTGTATTTCTTTAGCTGATAAGTGTGTTTTCATCTCAGATGCCCATTTTTGGATTGGGTCTTTGAATTTCAGGGTCCTTTTTTTTTTTAGTTCTTTATATGTTCCATATATAAATCCTCTGTCTGAGGGACAGTTGATTAAGATTTTTTTCCCAATTCATGGGCCTTCTTTCCACTCTGTTGGAGATTTCTTTTGACATGCAATAACTTTTTAATAAGACGAGATCCCAGTTGTTGATTCTGGGAAGTATTTCCCGTGCAGTTTGATTTTTGTTCATGAATTCTCTGCCTACTCCTATGTCTTCAAGATATCTACCTACTTTGTCTTCTAACAGATTTAGTGTTTCTGTTCTAATATTTAGATATTTGATCCATTTTGATTTTAGTTTAGTACATAGTGATAGGCATGGGTCTAGTTTTAGTTTTCCACATATGGAAAGCCAGTTTTTCCAGTACCACTTATTAAAAGGCTATCTTTCTTTCAGTGAATATGTTTGGCCCCTTGGTCAAAGCTAAGGTCACTAAGTATATTCATAGTTGTAGTTTTACCTTCTAATCTATTCCTCTGGTCTTCAGGTCTGTATTTATTCCAGGATCATGCTGATTTTATCACAGTAGCTTTGTAGTATAACTTCAAGTCAGGGATTGTGATGTCTCCTCCTTGCCTTTGTTGCCCAGAATTGCCTTTGCTATTGTAGGTCTCTTCTGTTCCCAATGAATTTCAGGAATGATTTCTCTAGATCTGTGAGATATGCTAATGGTGCTTTGATTGGAATTGTGTTAAATCTGTATAACAATTTTTAAAGAATGGCCATTTTCACAATGTTTGTTGTTCCTATCCATAAATAAGGAATGGCTTTCCATTTTCAGAGACCCTCTTTGATTTTGTTTTTTTAGAGTACTCTAATTTTCATTGAATAGACCTTTTACTTTCTTAGTTAGATTGATTCCAACGTATTTCATTTTTTTGGATGCTACTGTGAAGGCTGTGATTTCTCTTATTTTTCTCTCAGTGAGTTTGTGTTTGTGTACAGGAATGCTATTGATTTTTGAGTGGTGATTCTGTATCCAGCTACATTACTGAATTTGGTGATGACATCCAGAAGTCTGGCAATGGAGTTTTGAGGGTCTTCTACATAGAGAATCATGTCATCTGTGAATAGTGATAATTTAACTTCTTCCTTTCCTATCGTTATTCCTTTTATTTCTGTCTCTTGTCTAATTGCTCTGGCTAATGTTTCCAGCACTATATTGAATAGGAGTGGTGATAGTGGCCATCCTTGTCTTGTTCCTGATTTTAGAGTGAAAGCTTTCAGTTTTTGACCATTTAATGTGATGTTGGCTGTTGGTTTGTCAAAGATGATTAGATTGAGCTAAACACTATCCATTCTGATTTTTCATAGGGTTCTTACCATTTGGACTTTATCAAAAGCTTTTTCTTCACCTATTGAAATGATCATGTGATTCTTATCTTTGGCTGTATGGATATGGTGTATTACATTTATTGATTTGCATATCTTGAACCATCCCTGCATTCCTGGGAAAAATCCCACTTGGTCATGGTGTATAATTTTCTTGATGACTTACTGCATTCTGTTTGCCTGTATTTTATTGAGGATTTTTGCATCTATGTTCATTAGAGAGATTGGCCTTTAGGTCTCCTTTTTTGGTTGAGTTTTTCTCTGGTTTTGGTATTAAGGTAATACTTGCTTCCAGGAATGAGTTAGGGATAAATGCTTCCTTTTCAATTTCATTGAAGTTTTTGAGGAGTGTTGGCATTAAGTTTTCCTTGAATTTCTTGAAGAATTCAGCTGTGAATCCATCAGGACTTGGGCTTTTCTTTTCTGGTAAGATTCTAATTACATTTTCAATTTCCTCAATTGAAATTGGGTTATTCAGCAAATTTATATCTTCTTGATTCAGTGTTGATAATTCATATGTTTCTAGAACTCTGTGCATTTCTTCTGTGTTATCAAACCTATAAGAGTAAATATTTGTGAAGTAGGTATTGATGATCTTTCCACAGGGAGTTTCCACAGAGTCTGTAGTGATTTCAGCCTTTTCATTCCTTATTGCATGGATTTGAGTTTTTTCTTTCCTTTTTTAAATAAGGTTGGCTAGGGGTTTATCAATTTTATTTATTCTTTAAAAGAACCAAGTCTTTGATTTGTTGATTCTTTCTATTGTTTTCTTACTCTCAATTGCATTAATTTCTGCTCTGATCTTTATAACATTCTCCCATCTTTTGTCTTTGGACTCAGCCTTCTTTTTCTAGACATGTGAGGTGTAGAATCAGATTGTTTGTGTTTGTTCCATTTTCCTGATATGGGAATTCACTGCAATGAGTTTCCTTCTGGGGACTGCAATCATTGCATCCCACAGGTTCTGGTAAGTTGTATTTGTATTTTAATTTGCTTGTAGATATTATTTAATTTCTCCTTTAATGTCCTTTGTGACCCATTGATTGTTCAGGAGTGTGTTACTTAATTTCTATGTTCTTATGGAGTTTTTGCAGTTTCTTTTGTCAACAATTTCCAGTTTCATGGCACTATGATCACATAATAGGCATGGGATAATTTCGATTCCTTAGCAGTAACTTGAGCATGTTCTGTGGGCTAGTATATGGTCTATTGTAGAGACTCTCCCATGTTAAGCTGTGAAGAATGTATATTCTGATGTTCTTGGATGGAAAACTCTGTACACATCTACCAAGTCCACATGATCAGAAGCTTGATTCAGTTCTGCTATTTCTTTGCTCATTTTCTGTCCAGTTGATCTGTCTCTTTGTATCAAGGGTGTGTTAAGGTTTCCCGTTATAACTGTGTTATTTCACATTTGATTTTTCCTTTCTATTAATATTTGTTTTATATAGCTGGGTATTCCCATATTTGGTGTATGTATATCTAAGATTGTTATTTCTTCCTGTTGGAGTTTTCCCTGAACTAGTACATAGTGACCTTCTTTATCTCTTTTGATCATTCTTGGTTTGAAGTTCACATTGTCTGTGAACAGAATACCTAGTCCTGCTCTTTTGAGGGGAGGGGGTTCCTGTTGCACAAAGCATTGTTTACCATGTTTTGTCTTTCAGTCTATGAATTTCCTTTTGGGTTAGATGGGTTTCTTGTATACAACATGTGGTTGGGTGTTCTTTCTTGAACCATTCTGCCAGTCTGTTTCTTTAAATTGGTAAATTGAAGCCATTTACATTAATGGTCATAACATATATATTGGCTTATTTTTGTCATGTTATCTTTCTGCTGTGTTTCCTTACTTTTTCCCTCTTTTTAATTGTTTGCCCTGCTAAGTGTTTTTTGTTGTTGTTGTTGTTGTTGTTGTTGTTGTTGTTGTTGTTGGTCTTCTTGAAGTCATAGCTATTTTCATGTCTGTCTGGAATATCTTTCAGTATTCTTGGCAGGGTTGGTTTGGTGGTCATGAAGTTCTTCAGTTCTTTGTTGTGGATGTATCTCTTTTCTCCATTGATTTTGAAGGATAGCTTTGCAGGGTACATCAGTCTGGGTTGGAAGTCATTTTCAGTTAGAACTTGAAAGACTTCACTCCATCTTCTTGATTTCATTGTGTTGAGATGTCTGCTGTGTTTCTGATCGACTTTCCTTTATAGGTGATTTGTTTCTTTTCTCTAACAGCTTTTAATATTCTGTTCTGATGTTGAATTTCTGGGATGTTGATTATTATATGTCTGGGTGTAGATTGATTTTGCTGATAGCTAATTGGAGTTCTATATGCTTCACTTATATGTATGTCAGTTTCTTTTCCTACCTTTGGGAAATTTTTGGTATTACTTCTGTAAATATTTTTATATCACTTGCTTTGTTTCATTTTTTGTTTACAACTATCAATCTTATGTTGTTTTTCTCTGCATTGTGTTACAACTGTTGAATTGTTATTTCCTGATTCCTTGTTATTTTTAAAAGATCTTTCATTTCTTGTTCACTAGCTGCAATCTTATCTTCCAGGTCTGAAAGTCTATCTTCACATCCATTCAGGGGACTTTGCCAGCTTTTGATGGCATTTTTGATTTCCTGGATATCCCTTTAAATCTATTTCATGCATTTGGTTCTTTCTTGTATTGTTCATTCAAGGTTTCTATGCTTTTGCAGGGCTCCTCTTTTTTTAACTATGTCTTCTTTAGATGTGTTCAGTATTTCTTTTATTATGTTTATCATTTCTTGCTTTACCTGGGAGGCCATTTCTAATCTGAGTTCCTTACAGGTTTATGGAGTTGTTTCTTTACTTCTGTTGCTATGATTTTAGAAGTTTCAGGCGTATGGCTTATACTTTCTTCTATATCCATGTCTCTTAGGCTTGTTTGGGATGGAACAGAGGCTTGAGATTGCATTTTGCTCTTTCATTTTGTCATTTTCCTGTATTCCCCTATGGCAGCTGAATGCAAAGTCTCAGTTGTTTCCTGGGTTGAGGATGGCTTTCTGTACTGTGGGGAGTTTCCCCAGTTGAGAGGAGATCATTAGGCAGGCCTTATCGAATCCCTAGGGGCACTTGAAGGCTCCCTAATAGAGGGTAGTATCCTGGGTGAACCTTCAGCATGACCCAATTTGTATGCCCAGGCTTCCTGGCTGCTTGAGGTTGCTGGACGAGGCCCTGCAATGTTGTGTGCAAGGTCCCAAAGCTCCATGGCTGGGTGGAGTTTGTCGTATGTGTCTTCAGCTCATGCCAGGCACACCAGTGAAGCTGCCCCCCTGCTTAAGTTTGCTGGGTGGGGCCCAGTCAGGACCCCATGAATACTCCAAAGGTCCCTGGTTGTTTGGGGACACTGGGCAGGGCCCTACCAGGTTGCACATGAGGTCCCGAGCTGCATGGCTAGGTGAAGTTCACTGTGTACACCTTCAGCTCAAGCCAGAGCCACCACTGAGGCTGTCTCTTTACTATTTCTTTTAAAATTGCACTTCAAATTTTATTAAGATAATAAATGTGTGCAACCCATCTGTTTGAATTACTTGTTAACATGTAAAAATTAGGTTTCTGCAATAGGAGCATTCTCCATAAGGTTTTGTGATACAATTTTTAGTTGTGGTGAAAAATTTATAGTAGTGGTGATTCTTAAAATTCTGAATTTACCTTCAGTAAACTGAGAGCAGATACACCTCAGTGTCTTGAGAAATTTGAACAGTTCCTGGCACCTGTCTATATTTATTATCACACAAATGTTAAAATTTTTGCTTGTACTACAATATATCATAACATTAGAAATATCAATAGTCAAAAATGAGAAAAACAGAGAGAAAAAGTGAGAGAAAATGACTCAGGAATGCAACATTTGTGTAATTCCTTCCAGGTATATTTCTATTTGTATTGATTACTTTAATTATGAACTAAATAATTTTGTATTAAGTGCCTACTCTCTTTCAAGCATCAGATAAAACTGAAAACCTATTACTGGAGTGTGAAAAAAAAGTAGACATAATTCTTATGTTAAATTATCTAGATATGAGTGTTGAAAGACAAAATCCAAACCAATACACATGTTGCACATTATAGCTTAAAATACATACTGTAAGACTTTTTGAAATTGAAAGACCATTTTGTTTGAGGGAGAAAGCTGTCACCTCACTGGAGTCATTGTAAACTGATTTTAGAAATTGATTCTTGAATCATGAATAAACAATACTAAAGGCAGGCAGAGAAGAGTTCTAGCACCAAAAGCAAAACATTATAGGCTAAAGGGTTAAGAAAGAAGCTGTAGCATTGCTAGAATCTGGATCCAATATGAACGAGGTGTTATAAGGCAGGTGGAATTGTATTAAGAAAAAATGACCTCCAAGATGATTTGAACAGTTACCCCACAAAGTTGAAAGAAGTTAAGGACACCTTGTATTGGCAACATTTTATGTTTCTGAACTTGGAATCTAGACCTAATAAAAGTGATACATGGTGTTACTGTACTCTTTCATTTCTATGTTAATTATGGAAGTATATTCTTTACAACCTTCTTGGTCCTGCCAATTTCTATGTTGTAGGACTTCCCCTTGAAGTCTATGCTCCACAGGCTTTTACAGATTTTATCTCCAAACAATGTGATTGTGTCACTCACAAAGACATTAGTTATAGGAATCTCATAAATAGGGCCACCCAAAGGCCATCTCTATCCCTTATTTTAGGGAAAAAAATTTTAATTTTAGTATAATTGTCTGTGCCAGCAAGCACATTAAAACTGAATGTTTACAAATAGTGTTCTCCATTGCTCTATCTTATTAATTTTCCCACTTAAAATTTTTGACCCCACTGCTCCTTTTCTAGGTAACTTCCCAAAAGAATTAAAAACATCATTTCACAGTGATAAATGCATATCCACATTTATAGCAGCACAAGTTAAAAATAGCTAACTATTGGAGGCAACCTGTATGTCCATCAACAAATGAATAAATAAAATATGGTATTTATACATTCTGGAGTACTACTTTGTCATCAAGAAGGATAAATCAACCATTTGTAGGAAAATGAATGCATTTCGATAGCAAAATGTTGAGTAAAATAAATCAGATACATGTGCTTAAACATTTCATGCTTTTCTTTTAGGAGAAACCAAAAATAAAAATAAAGAACAAAATAAAGACAGATAATAAGAAGTAGGCACACAGATCTTATGCAAATTGGAAGGGGATTAAGGGATGGAAAGAAGGTGAGGGAATGGAGAGGAAGTGGATGAAAAATGAATTTAGATGTGTTATGTACATGTGTCACTCTAATGAGGAATGTGACCATTGAGCAGAGCAAACACACATACAAAAACTAAACTTAAAAAAATTGAAAAAATTAGTAAAAAGAATTTCCTGTTTTTACTTAAATGTATCAAAGGGCACATCTATTAATAATCCATCAACTTTGAATAATATTAGATTATACTTCATGTTTACAATTTGATTATACTCCATATTTACAATGTGCATATTCCTTTGGAACAAAATTTCCTTTTAAATATTTTGGAATTCTTCTAAATATTGAAAGATACATGTTCTCATAGAATTCCTATGATAGGAATAGAACTAAATTAGATAACTGGAATAAGAAGTATTGTCATGGGGGAACTTCTTGACAGAAGAGTAAAAACTGGATAGAACTTAATCTCAGGGTCAAAAATCTGCTCTAAAAGAACTATTTCAGGCAGGTACTTGAAAGATAAATGAATGTTACTAGAAAAAACTGAAACGTGTGGAGAAGGACATGTAGTGCAGGATGAGCAGTGCAAGGTTAGCTTTTTGACAGAATTCAGCATGTACAAAAGATTACAAATAAAGAGACAATAAGCCATTTTGATTGGACAAAATAGGTCAGTATATTTGAAGTTTCATGGATTTGAGCACTGAAGATAAAACTGGCTGAAGGAAAGACATTCTGATGAGAAAGGAACTCCCCCCATAATTTAGAGTCTCATAAAGTAGGTTACGTTACTCATAAGGCAATACAAACCCAAAAGGAGGAAAAATGGAGGTGTAAGTTAAGAGATATTTATACTAAATATGCAATTTGAATAAGCAATTTAATGGTTTTTGATACTTGTTCAGACAAGAGATATCTAATCATTGTCTTTAGCAGAAAGATACCTGCAAAGGAATTTGTGAGACGCTGAGGGGATAAAATTGTGTATACATGGTGATTGAAAAGTGTCATGAGCAAATGTGAAATGTCAGATGATTTCCAGGTTATTAATTTTGAAAATAGATTTGTGAAAAACTATGTTTGAGGAAAAACCTCAGTTTAAAGCTAAACATAATGTGTGCAGTTTTGGCTAGATACATTGATGCACCTGGGAGATCAGAAAAGAATGAACAAATGAGCAAGAAGATGTAATATTCCACCATTTTCATACCATTTTCAAGGAATGACTCTTATAAAATGCTGATGCACAATATTTCCTTTGGTGTTTTTCTTTTGCGATGTTGATCCATAATGTAAAATGGATCAACATAGCTTATGCCTACAGATTCTTTCACAACTGCTTTTAGAATACACAATGTTATAACATTTAAGTTAAATTAAATAATACTTATGTGAGTAAAAGAACTAAATGTAGAAACTGGTTTTTTTTTTGTTGTTGTTGTTGTTCTTTTTCTGGTATGTCTAAAGATTCCCCTGTGTTTTTCCAAACCTCTCCTGCTTTGATAACAATGACACGTTATACCTTTTAATCTTGCTGCACAGGGCTTAAAGTACTGCAAAAGTTTTAAAGTCCAAAGAATAATTCTATAGTCAACAGTTATGGATTTAGGTACCAGGGATGGTTCCCTTTTGAAGACTCCATTAGTTTTCCCAGGACCTACCCTTTATTAAAATCAGCTAGTTTATATTTGCTATTGGAAAAGGGAAATACAGGAATTTAGAATTTGATACATACTTTAAGAAAAGATTTTGGATTTTTCTTTTTTCAGCACCAGGGATTGAACTCATGACCTTGCGCTTGCCAGGCAGGCACTTAGACAGCTGAGCTAGATCCCCAGCCCTAAGATTTTGGATTTTTGAGTTAAATTTAATACAATTAATGGTACTTACAATTTTTGTCTTATGTTTTTTGTTTTGAGCACAGTGTTGATTCTTTGAAAAAAATTACTTTCTCAATAAAACCTATAAAATGTGGTTCTGTAGTTTTTCTCCAAATAATATTGCTTTAGCATAAAAAATAAAAGTCTCTCTGGGGATTTAGCCCAGTGGCCTAAGCGCATGCCTGGCAAGCATGAGGTTGTGAGGTCGACTCCCGGTACCAAGAAGAACAACAAAAACCAAACAAACAAATCTGCATAACAAACAGTTGAAAGACAAATATGTCATTTGTAAACTTAAAATCTAATAATAATACTTGGGGAAAACTTCATCAGGCATTTCTTAGATAACTAATTACGTCATTAATTTATACTGTCTTTACACAAAGACCTGCTCTAGTCCACCAATTTCCAGTTTATTGCTCCTTCCCAGGTGGAGCCAAGGAATGAGTACAAAGTCTCCGAAGTTTCAGACCAGGGCGGAGGTACACCAAAGCAGAAGGAAGGGGGAAAATTAAGCACACAGCTGAGCTTTCCTCTTACCATAACTCCATTTCTTTATTTTTAAAATAAAGAACCCATGCCATGTGCAGGATTCTAATAATGTCAGTGAATGCAAGTATTATGTATCATGAACATGAGCTAAGATTAATAACATCAACAAGAATAAAAATTGGAAAAGAGGATTTAGAAGAAGAGAGAGGGAGGAGGCAGGAAGGGGAATGGAGTTAAAAATTAAAAAAAGAAACTTCACTGTGTATGTGCATGCACCTATTCCCCAAAATGAATGTAAACTTCATGTACTGCAACCGTACACTAATAAAAAAAAATAAAGAAAATAATACCTTCCACTACTTCTCCATAAGCAAGCCAAATGGCTTTCTCAAAACAGTTTAAAATCTGTGTCTGATCTTTTAATCAAAGATCTAATTAAACGAAGCTTACCAGAAGTATCACACTGAATAGTATAATTTCATTATATTAACAGGATTATGGAATCTTTCAATACACAACAAAAATTTAAGCTCTGGAACTTCATGGAATGCAGTGGCCCTAAATTAACCCAAAAACATTTAAAATCTTTTTTGTCAGAGTTTTTATTTTCTTTTTCCAGATGTAAGCTAACAATATTTTGAAACACACATTACATTTTTGAAAATATCTATCCTTCTGCATTCAACCATCGCTCCATACTAACATTAAATCAAATGGGCACATTTGTTAAACAGTCTTTTGATGTTCAGATATTCTTCAGAAAATACATAATTTGTTTATTCCAGCAAAAATCACATCAGCAAAACAATGTTGCTTAGAAACTCTCAATTGATAATGGAAATTATAGAAAAATAAAAGAAGATATTTACTACAAGAATCTGTATATCAAATATAAAAAGTAAAATAATTTGATTTTATTATATCTTATAATAACTCTTCTATGATTATAAAGATATTTGGTTTCTCTTTAATAATTTTACACATTAAGTTTAAAAAGTTAAAAGGAAATTATGTTGAAAGACTGTCGATTACTTATGCCCTAGGGAACCAAGAAAAAAATAGCACTATAAACTTGAAACACAATAAAACAGCTCTGTGTTGGAAAGCACTTCAGAGAACAAAGTATGGAGATGATAAAATCCTTACCTTATCAGAAAGATTTCATTTATTTAATTTGTATTTATTGAGTGTGTATTGTTTGCCAGCCAGTAAAGATAGAATAGTGATATCAGCCAAACATGAAGCATAGAGTCTAGTGAAAAAACTGTTGAATCATATGTTTATTTTATTGGCCAGATAAATATCATTCTATTTCTAGCATTTCTAAAATGTATAAAAGTTAATAGCATTCATTTTTAAAATTATGAACCATATGTGGACTATTTAGCATAATTAGTAAGTATTTTAAATCCAAATCTGTATTTTTCCACTGTCACTTTGAACAAGTGGCAAAAATATTATATGCCTGAACCAAGTGATATAATATTTAATAATATATAATAATTATGCACTGCCAACATTTAATAATAAAAAGTTTTTAAAAATTTTTAAGTAATGACTAAATAAAATGGCAAATAATATTCATAGGGTCTTCTATATAGGAAAAATTGCAATCCTGACCTTATCAAAAAGAAATATATGGCCAAAAACTCTAATAATAGTCTACTACCTAGTTTTAGTAAAAAATAGTGCCTTCATAATTTAAATGCTATAAGGAATCACTGGAGGGGTCTACACAACAAGAATGAATATTTGCTATATACCTCACATTCAGTCCTTTGGATTCTCTCCATGTCCTGACACAATGTCTATTGTGCTCTATAAATGTCTATTCTTGCTTCAATCAGAGCATTCTAAATCACTTTGTGGAATTTAAAATTTGTACAGAAGTTTAAAACTCATGTGATTGCCATTTATGTGAAGACCTATCAGCAAAGAAGTGTTTTCCTGAGTTTTAAATGTTCATATGTTGTTCAACATATGAGGCTTCTCCTTGAAAGGAAAGACAATTCTATAATATCAGTTTTTCCTAAAAAGATGGCATATTAGGTTGGACTGATGCTCATCTGTTCACAACTCAACTAGAAAGTTTAAAAGGTCAGATATCTCACAGAAATGGAAAAACGTGTGTACGTGTGTGTGTGTGTGTGTGTGCGCGTGTGTGTGTGTGTGTATGTGTTATGGTTTATATCTGGATATCCCCCAAAACCTCATATGCTCATTGGTGGGACTTTGGCTAGTGATTGGATCATGGATGTGTGGCATTGTATCAAGGGTTTGTGATACCGAATCTGTCCACACACTGGGTTACCATAGTTTTGGGTGTGAATGACAGACTTACTGAAGAGAGAAGATCCACCTTGGGTATGAGTGGCACAAAGCAGTAACTTGCATCTTGGATGGAATAAAAAGGAAAAGAAGGAAGATTCTGCTTCTTTCTTTCTGCAGTGCCACAGACTTTTTTCTCTGCCATATCACTCTGCCTTAAAGTCAGTAGACTAAACTTTCTAAACTCTGAGATAAATCTTTTCTATAACTTGTGGGTGTAGGGTTTTCGTTCCAGCAGCAAGAAACTAAATAAGACAACCTGTGTGTGTGTGAGTGCTGGAGATGCAAATAGAAAGTTGCAGTTTGATCAAAGAAACCTACAAATAAAGTGAGATCATTGCCAGGATCTTAGTTTTGTAATATTGTCTTTTCCTATTCCCAGTTTTGCCCAACTGTATTTCAGTTAAGAATAAGAAAATATAAAGGCCCAAACTGGCAAGATTATCAAACATTGTAAGCCATGAGTGTGCATAGGACATAATTAAAAGGGGAAAAATAATTAATAGGAACCAAATCTAATAATTCTTAAACTAAAGACCTTCAAATTAAAATTAAATAATATTTTACACAACTGCAAAGCTTAAACTACAAGTCCTGAAAATTTGCTTGTCTTATGGTTACCTAATAAGTATGTGGAGCCTGGCCTGGTAGCACATGCCTATAATCCCAGCACTTGGTAGGCTGAGACAGGAGGATCATTGTGAGTTTGAGAACAGCCTGGGCTACAAAGTGAGCTCAAGGCCAGCCTGAATGGCATAGCAAGACCCTGTCTCAAAAAGACAAGGTTCGTCCGATTTGGTCAATTTTACCTGAACAATTAATCTTATTTGTTGACCATAGTTCTGTCCTACCTCATACCCATTTGCCTTGTGAGTTCCCAGGTTTTCCCCATCTTGCACCCATTTCATCTTGTGGTTTTACCTTATGAAAATCCCTAGAAAAGCAGTCTTTGGCAACCCACTTGGGACCCCTTCTGTGTCTCTCTCAGACAGAAGCTTTCTTTTTCTCAATAAATATATCCTGCTCATTAAAAAAAAAAAGAAAAAAGAAAAAAGAAAAAAAAAGACAAAGGCCAAGGATTTAGCTCAGTGGCATAAGCACCTGTCTGGCAAGCACGAGGTCATGAGTTCAATCCCCGGTATTACAAAAAAAGTATATGGGAAAGAGAGAATATGATAAATATCGTTCAGTCTAAGCCACATTTTCTCCTGTAGGCATTTAATAACATTGTAAACTCACCCAAAGTTATCAGTGG
>RJWT010028251.1:0-15271 GCA_004365215.1 Cuniculus paca | reverse complement strand
AAGTTATTTTCATGCATGTTACTAAGTCTCATCTTCTATAACCCTGCATTTGTGCTGCAAATTGTTTTGTCTGATTGTTGTTATGGGGAAAAGTCCAATACTTTCAGTTTATGTATTTTTAAAAATCTTGTTAAACTCTGCTTATTTTTGAAGATGAGGGGGCAGTAAACTTCTGTAAAGGGTCAGAGAGTAAATACTTCAGGCTATGTGAGCAAAATACGATCTCTAGATCACATTCATTTTTGTTTCTTCTCTTTCTTTTTTTAAACAATGTTTTAAAACTCTCAAAACCATTCTTAACTTGACAGCTGTACAAAAATAAGCTGCAGGACAGATCTGGACTGTGGGCTGTAGACTGTAAACCTTGTGCTAGATGATTGAACTACCTTTATATTCTGATCCCAGCAACAAATATATTAGGACCTCTAATTTCTCCAGTTTCTGTCGTTGAATAACATATTTTCTGATGTAAACATTGACAAAGATTGTTGACTAGAATGGGCCAGAGGAAAACCCCTCATTGCCATGCCAGTATGGATTTCTCGAAAGGCTGGCGTTAATCCATTCTTTGTGCTCTGTAGATAAACTTGAATAAAAAATCCACTTAACCATGCCATCGAGTGGCTCACTCAGAATAATGTCATAGAAGCCTTTGCCATCCGCTTCACTTGAGTAACAAAACACCGTCCACAGCACTTCTCTGAAAGGGTCTATTAATAATTACCCTGATTGGATCATTGCATACTGTATACATGAATTTACTATGTACCGCAAATATACACAAATATTATGTCAACTAAAAAAAAAAAACCAAACTGTCTCAAATAGGAAACTGTTTTACTGGCTTGAATTATCTTTTGTGAATTAATGCTGCCTCCTAGTGATCAAGTCCTTAAGCATTCACCGACTACACGTTAACAATCCAATTTAGATTTCTTTCATCATCAATAACAAATTGACTGTCACAATTTGGGGAGTTTATGCTTTTTCCTTTTGTGATAAAAAGGTGGATTAGTTCACCTGGACATTCAGTTACTATGTTATCCTACATCACATCCTAAATACCAACTTTCAATAGTCCAGTAACTTAGTCAGTGCTCCAGAGCAAAGATCGACAAATTCCAGTCCACAGGCCAAATCCAGTCCCACTTGTTTTCTCAAATAACCTTTTATTTTAATTAATGAATTAATTTTTTTTTTTTGCGTCACCAGGAATCGAATTCACAACCTCACACTTGCCAGGCAGGTACTTAGGCCACTGAGATAGATCCCCAGCCCTTGTCTTTTTGAGACAGGGTCTCACTATGCCATTCAGGCTGGCCTTGAGCTCACTTTGAGGCACAGGCTGGTCTCGACCTCACAATGATCCTCCTGTCTCAGCCTCCTGAGGGCTGGGATTACAGGCATGAGCCACCAGGCCTGGCTCAAATAACTTTTTAAAACAAAGCCATGCTCATCCATTTACAGATTGCCCTTGTCTGCTTTCACATTACAACGGGAGAGTTGAGTAATTTCAACAGAGATTGTGTAGACTCTAAACCCTAAAATATTTACTCTTAGGTCTTTCCAGATAAGGTTTGCCAAGCCCTGGCTCTAGAGGGGCCTGGACTCACATTTATTTATTCATCTAACCCAGGCTTCACTTTCATCTGATTAACATTTATCCTAATCTTAGATGACTAAACCCCATTCTTCTTAGGAGAAATAACAAAAGCAAAATGAGTTGAGGCCAGCAGTGGAGAGCATCATCTTATGTTTTGCTACTCTTCTGGGTCAGATGCTTAGGGTCCCCTACCCTGATTCATCTCATTCATCCCCTCTTCCTGGTTCATCCTTCAGCCTGCTACCCAGACAGACAAGATTTTTAATAGGCAAGCAATTTTTAATAGGCATCTTTAAACTCTTCCAGGGCTTAACCTATGATGCCTAAGACAAACAGTCTACACTCCTTCTGACATGAAGTGCCCCCGACCTTGCCTGTCAGGCCATGTCTCTCCTCCTTCTCCTCATGCACTCACTGTTCAGCCACTCTGAACTGCTGCTCGCTGATGCTCAGTGCTCTCAACACTCCTTTGTACTTCGTGCGCCTTTACTCTCCACAAAGACATCCTCCTTTTCTGTCAACCCTTACTTCGTATGTCAAATATTTTCCCTATTGCTACTGTTCTTATTTCTCCAATAGACTTAGGAGTTACTTTGTTCTTTGTTATTATTTTGCCACAACATTATAATATAGTATATTATATTAATCTATCTAACGATCTCATTTACCTGGGTCATCATTTGCATTGCAGTCTAGCTGCATGCCTGTCTCTGTAGCAGATGGTAAGTAACTTTAGGGCATGAACTATGGTTGCGATCTTGTCATTTCTAATACACACCCCAGTACAGAATCTCTCAGATCCAAGTGACTCACAGTGTAGCAGAAAAAAGAAGCACCTTATATCATGAAACAGAGAGAGGGCAAACCCAAGGAAACCCCTGGTATTCATGAATTCAGTTACACTTGTCACTGTTTGCTGACTACATTCATCATATTGCTGAGGCATAAATAAAAACCACATGCGCTGAGAGGCTGAGGTACAAAGTCCCCGGAAACTGAGCAAACCTAACTAATCATCAGAATTCATATCAAAATTAGCAGTCTAGAAGAGGGGAAAAAAAAAGAAAGAAAGAAAGAAAGAAAAAACCAGGTAGAGGCCTGGGATATTTTTGTAGAACAGAGGTGATCAAACTGAGGTTTTTAACAGATATTTTCTGTGAAAATACTTAAACAAATTTGGAATGCAATGAAACAAGCCAGGTAGGTCTCTTTACAACAGAACTTCTTGGTACCAGTAATAAGTATGCAATGTGTACCTAAAAAGAAGGGCCATCATATAGGATTTCTTTTAGATCAGCATCCAGACCAAAATATCTGATTATAGGAAATACAAAATAGAGATAGATAGAATAAATAAAAACAGAGATAGCTACTTTGGGAGATATAACGTCAACAATAATAACTTCACACAAAGCTTCCTAGGATCATCACATTCTTCTAAAGTTTTGTATTTTATTTTATCTTCATAACAACTCTATGATTCAGCATAATTATGATTCTTATTTCACTTGGAGAAAAATGATTAAGTAAATTACTAAAGATCACTTGGCTAGAAAGTGGTCAAGCCAGGATTCAGAC
Source organism: Cuniculus paca (assembly GCA_004365215.1). Lineage (NCBI taxonomy): Eukaryota > Metazoa > Chordata > Mammalia > Rodentia > Cuniculidae > Cuniculus > Cuniculus paca. Next base: position 12,090 of record RJWT010028251.1, on the reverse strand, counting down.
TGAAGCAGTCTGTCTACACAATGTGTTCTTACCCATAACACTGTTACTTAATGAAGTTCTCATTCGTCCATTCCAAAATAAATTATTAGATGGATATTAAACAGGAATGAAAAACAAGCATGATGATTAAATAGAAGGATAGGAATTTTTAAAGCCCTATTTGATGAAATTAGAGATGGGGGCAGGTGGTAAAATCTCTGTAATTATAGTTATGAAGTATACAGTCATGATAATCCAAAGTTTTATAATTAATTAAAATTGAGAAGCATTTCAAGCACAGAACAGGTACCCCAATTTCTTACACCACACTAAGGAGAACAACACAGTGAGGCTTTGGGAAATTCTCACCGTGATTCTCTTCATATCCAGCTGGCGCAGCTGCGTCATATTCTGAAGCACGGTGTGTTTGTACCATGACTCTTGAGCTATTGGGTTGCCATCAAAAGTGATGTCTGAGAGGGAAGTCGAGTCAGCAAGGCAGGAAACACTGTCAAAACTGCAGAAGAGACAGAAACCATTGGATTATTCTGAGGCCTTCAAATGATTCTTTTGACCTTAATCAGACTTTTTAAAGAATAATTTTAAATCTACAGAAAAATTGAAAAGACAGCACAGAGTTCTCATACACTCCATGTGATTTCCCCTAATACTGTATTCACATCTTGTATTAGTATAGTACACTTGTTACAATTAGTGAACAATATCAAAACATTGTTCCTGAAGCCCAAGTTTCATCTAGATATCTTTAGTTTTACCTAACGTTTCTTACGGTTCGAGGATCCCATCCAAGAGACGATGTTATATTTAGTAGTCCAGGCTCCTTAGAGCCTGTGACAGTTTCTCAGACTTTCATTGTTTTGATGTCCTTGATAGGCTTTGCAGAATCCTCAGCAGCTATTCTGTGTTAGGATTTGCCTGATATTTTCTCATGATTTGACTGGAGTTAAGGTGCATGCCGTTACTATGACTCGTCACTTGAAATTAGCATTGACCACCTGGCCAAAGGAGTATTTTTCAAGTTTCTCCAGTGTAAAGTTCTCATTCCTTCCCCTTCGTTTCATACTAACATCTTAGGTGGGAATTAATTATATAATGTGCTGCCTACACTTAGGAAGCGCCCCTCCTTGAGGTCAGAGTAGCAGGTAAATTTAATCTTTGGAAATTTTTCTTCCCAGAGGATTTGTATAGTTTTGGTCTGTTATTTTATTTATCTAAGTTTAGACCTGTGGATATTTATCTTATACTTTGGGTTACAGTTCAATACTACTTTGCTTATTTTGCAGTTCACTGTGTTCCATCTTTGACCAGTTGGAATTGGCTTTTTTTTTTTTGAATTGGCTACTATCTTCCTCTATTCCCAGGGATATGGGTTTTCTTCTTCCTTCTCCTTCTCTTCCTCTTCTTTCTCTTTTTCCCCTTCTTCCTTTTCTTCCCCCACTTCTCCTCCTTTCCCCGTCCTCTTCTTCCTCCTGTTTCCCCTTCTCCTCTTCTTTTCTTCTTGAATGCTTAATTTCTGGCATCTTTTCCCCAAGATTTTTCTAGACTCATGTACTGTATTTCCTGCCCCATTCCTAGAATCAGCTATTTCCCCAAGTAGCCTTTTATTAGAGAATGTTTTCAAAAACAAAGATGCGGGGAGGTATACTTTTTGCTGTTACAATGTCATTTCTTTTAGGTCCCTCAGCTGAGAGAGCAGGGAAATGCACGCCTGTATACTAAACTGTGTACAGTATATATACACGTCTTAACACTTCTCTGTGTAGCCATCTGTGTCTATATTGAGCTAAACTCAAGTTCATACTGGTATCTTCAAATCTAATCCATTATCAAATGGCTCATTCTAGTCTCCTCACCTTGCTTATCTAGAAATTCCTACTCCAACAAGGAGAAATGTGGATTCCACCATCTGCTATCTGATTTTTCAATGCCAGTGTGTATGTATAGAGGTTATCAGAATTTCTATCCTGTAACCCCAGTGGGAAATAATTTTATCAACAGAAGCACAATGATTAGGTATAATTCCTTTTGCAGTTAGTCTCAGAGTCTCGTTTGTAATGGTATGTAGGCCAGTGGTAATTTCCATACATTTGAGATACAGTTAGATTCTCCTGTCATAATCTGCATTCCTTTCTGGGATCTCCCAAGCTCTTAAACTACTTTTAAAAATTTCCACACACCAAGGTTCACTCTTTGTGAGGTTCATTCACATTCCATTGGCTTTGACAAATACACAGTATCAAGTATTCACCATCGAAGTATCATAGGGAATGGTTTTCACCACCCAGAAAGTCCCCTGTGCTTTCTCTTTTCTACCCTCTTCCCTTTCCCCCAAATTCCCAGAAGTCACTGATATTTTTACTGCCGCTACAGTTTTTCATTTCCACAATATCAAATAAATGGAATCACATACTACTAGTATATTACCTCTTCAGGCAATATGTGTTTAGCATGCATTCATCCATGTCTTTTTTTTTTTTTTGCGGCACCGGGGATTGAACTCACGACCTTGCGCTTGCCAGGCAGGTGCTTAGGCCACTGAGCTAGATCCCCAGCCCTCATCCATGTCTTTTCATGGCTTCAGAGTTTATCTTTTGTTTTTTACCACTGAGTAATATTTCTTACCTATTCACTTACTGAGGACATCTTGACTGCTTCTACTTTTTTGTGATAATCAATAAGCCTTCTATAAATATTCTATGTGGACACGTTTTAAACTCAGCTGGGCAAATACCCCAGAACACAATTGCTGGATCACATAGTAAGACTAGGTTTATTTTGGCTTGGAAGAAATCACCACCAAATTGTCTTCCAAAGTGGCTGCACTAGCTTACATTCCTACAGCTACCCATCTTCACTGGCATTTGGTATTTATCATGCTTTTGGGTTTCATGTGTCCCAGTAGGTATACGGTGACACATAAGTGTTTGGATATTCACTTCCTTAACGACAAAGGATGTCGAGTATCTTTTTCTTTTTCTTTTTTCTTTTGGTACTGGAGATCAAACTCACAACCTCACATATGCCAGGCAGGCTCTTGTGCCACTGAGCTAAATCCCCAGCCCTGTCGTGTATCTTTTTATGTGCATATGTGCCATGTGTGTACTTCTTTGTGCTTTCAGCTATTTTCCCATTTTAAAATGGGACTCTTGTTTTTTTGAGTTTTAAAAAGCTTTAATACTATGGATATGTCTTTTATCTGATATATGCTTTACAAATATTTGTCTCAGACTAAGGCTTGTCTTTTCATTTTTGTAATAGTGTCTTTTATAGGGCAGAAGTTTTTCATTTTAATGATATGCAATTTAACAATTTTCTCTTTCATGCATCATACTTTTGGCCTTGCATCTAAAGAGTAAGTCATTGCCAAACTCAGGGTTGACTGGAATGTCTCTTAAATTTTCTTCTAGAACTGTTATAGTTTCGTGTTTTATATTAGGCCTGTGATTCATATTTTGTGAATTTAATGAAAGGATAAGGCCTATATTAATTTTCCACATGGACATACAATTGTTCTAGTACCATTTGTTGAAAAGACTATACTTTCTCTACTGAATTCATTGGGTTGTTTTGTTTTGTTTTGTTTTGATCAAGTAACAACTGACTATATTTGTGTGGGTTCAATTCTGGGGCTTTCAACTTGGTTCCATTGATAAATGTGATTAGTCATTCACTGATACCATGCTGCTTTGATTACTGTGGCTCTATAGTAGGTCTTTGTAGTTTTGAAATGACTCCAAAACTCACATAGTATACTATGTGAATGACATGTCTTACTATGATTTTAAAAAATGGAGTGTAACCATCTTCCTCATGAGAATGCCACATAGCATCACACCTTATCAGACAAGGTGACTGGCTCTAAGTACTGGACTCCACAATTTTCACATACATATTCAGAGTTTATGCTATGGAAACATATGAACCTCCCAAGCCTTATCTGCCAGCATCACTTGCTAGTGTTGAGAGTCCTCGTTGTTATTGTAAATCTTTGCTTTGTGGTTCAAACCATCTCTCCGTGAGAACTTCTTATAGAGAGTTACTCCTCCAACTTCAATGCAAACTAACATTGACAAAGGCCTACTTCCATGCTAAGTAACCAACTAGGCAGTGATAACCAGACTCTAAATGAAACTGAACTTACTATATGGTTAATGTACTTCATCTATCAAGTGTATTCCCTGTGACATATGTTCTTGTTATTCTCTCCCTCTTTGAGCATTGTGAATAGAAAAAAGCGAATCTCTTCATATGGCAATAAGCTGCATGATTAGTGAAATCGTAGGCTTATCATTTCCTTATTTTAAGCATACAAAATAGTCTTGGAGTAAGTTAAGGGGTGTCCTCCAGCACTGTTCTTCAGGACTGTGTCATTATTCTTGGTCATGGCCAGAGTAACGCATTTGTTGATACCTATAAAATAACATCTGGAATTTCAATTGGGATTTTTGTTTTTAAGAGAAGAGAACAATCACTTTTTAAAATAATACCTTAGAGCAGCTTGGTGCAACTCATTTATATTACAGATCAGTGACTCAAATAACTAATATAAACTCTTAAGCCTAAAAACATTTTATTTATTCAGGCTTTATACTGAAAATTAATTTTTTCCTACTAGAAGACATAGAATATTCATGCTACAGAAAATAACCTAAGTGATGGCAATTAAGATAGAAGTAAGTTTCATAGCAAGGATAAAGTTTTAAAATTCTCATATTTAAATATTTCTTTCATATATTTACTAAACTCAAGGTAAAAGATACTCTGCTATTAATTACTTTACCTTAGAGTTTATTTTTACTAATCTAAAAGGTAGGGCTATAATCTGTATGCGCAACATGGTATTTGAGACATATTTGGATAATCATGGGAAGATATTTTTAAAACAGGTTAGTATATGTAGGTGGAAATGAGAGTGTATAAATTTAAGATTAATAAGCACCTAATAAGTGACTAAAACACAAAGCTAAACAGCAACTTCACGGAATTAAAATACAAAGCGTGTTTACACATGCAGAAGAATATAATATGCCCAATGAGCCTAGTCACTATGAAGACTTTCAGAGATCTAAAAGCTCTACAGCTTTCCATATGGTCTGTATCTGCAATTCCAGCATAACAAAACGGGCATCACGAATGGGAAAATCATTGTAATCCACAGCAGGTACCATTCCTGCAACCAGCTTCTAGACCAGTTGCAAGTGTTGACCCTCAGGCTGAGTTTTTATGCTTTGAATAGTTTTATGAAAGCAACAATAAGTTTGTATTTGGCCCAGAAGATTCCTCACAAAATTTCATTTCCATCTGCAGGGCACTTGGCCAATACACATGCCAGACATTCCTCCAAGCTCACTGTCAAAGTGCATACGACTTTAAGACTTGTCTTTAGACAAAGACATTGTCTAACTAAATAAAAGAATGCTCTTAAGTGCAAATACAGACTAATGAAGGGTTATATTCCACCTAACCAAAGAAAATCAAAATCTGACTAAAAGAATAAGCCTGGGGAGAGAATGGTAAGTAGAGTTGAGTACCAGCTCTTAAGAACAGTCAGACTCTGTCTCTGTCTCTCTCATTGTTGTTGCTGTTCAAACACTCACTAGCTCACCTCTCAAAATATATGGAAAAGCTCTGTTCCAAGGGCTGATGTTTAACTCATAATTTGACTTTAATTTTTCTCTAGATTATTCATACATTTGTTCTTTCCCTGGTAGTCTCCTCCCAAGGGCACATGTGCTTCGTATCTGCTAAAAAGCCTATAGAGGAACGATCTGTCCTAGTGAATAAAATCCACGTCTCAAAAGTAAAAATAAAATATTTTAGTCCATTTTATGCTTGTTTAATAAAATATAGAGAAAGAAATAATATTATTATATGTATGTATACTACATAGATATTTAACTAACAATTTCCAAATGTCAATTTTTTCAAATTAGAAAGTTGCCCTTATAAGAATGTTAGGTACTTCAGCGAAAGAGATCTTACTCTTTCATATCAATAAGGTATAGGAAATAATTTTAATGAAGGGTCCCTTTTTTACATTTATCAATGAGCATTTTGTTAAATAGAGCCTAAAAGTGGCTAAAATGAAATGGAATAGTAGGATAAATCATCGAGTGTGCTCATAAGGACTAACATACAAATGACAAGCATAAAATAACTAGAAAAATTTAAAAGATATTTGTAATAAGCTATAATGAGTATAGTAAAAAGAAAAGCACATATTGTAGGTGCTTTTGCAGCTGATAGGAATGATGAACTTAAAATGCAGAAGAATATATATTTGAAAAATTTTCTGAAATGTATTCATGAACTTCTTTTTAAAACAATCAGTACCACATAAGGAAAAAAAAAATGAAGATGGAAACCCCAGTCTTTATGGTCCAGTGACATTTGCTCCACCCAATGAATTTGACCTTCAGTTTTTATCATTTCCAAGGCTGGGAGGAAAGAAGACGAATCCTAGGAGCCATCAAATTGGAGTTTACCTTAATCCCTATGCATGAGTATAAACTTCAAGTGCTGCATTCTCAGTATGGGGTGAAATAGTATAAACTTGCCTACCTGCATCCCCAGACATACTGCCTGTCTCAACAGTTTCTAATTAGAAAGGGAGGCAGATTTCCCTGATCATTTTTTTTCTGCAAAACACACTTTGAAACATGAATGCATACTAAATAGGTGGTCTAAAATATTTCAAAAAGGAGACATAATTTTTTTAAATAAGGCCAAGGCTGCTTCTGCCTATAGGAATCTGATTTTAAAAAAAAATGAAAAAAAAGAAACTCCTCTTCAGGGAAGCTATTTTCCACACAAATCACAAAGAATTTCCAAAGACAAAGTACCAAACAAGAACAAAAACAGTTCCAAGTATCAAAACAAACACACAAAAAACAGTTCATGCTTTGAAAGGAGAAAAACCATTCTGATTGATAGATGGAACAATATGTGGTAGAGTCAGATTGGGTAAAAAATCATATATTTGGATTATCAAAAACAGACTACTAAAAAGTATTTCTAGAAATAAAAACAGGCTGAGGGTATAGCTCAATGGAAGAGCACTAGCCCAGCAAGCTCAAGGCCCTGGGTTCTACCCCTAACTCTGAAAATGAAGGGAAAAAAATGTCTGGGAAAAAAACCAAAAAACAGGCTTGAAAATATGAGCAAAATCCAAGTAGACTTGAAAAGACGATAAAATCCTACAAATGAAAAATGTAATCAAAATAAAAAGTAAAGATAGCAGAAGAGATAAAGAGAATCAAGCCTGTATCCTGCCTTTTCTGTATCAACTGATCATCAGAGCAACCAAATAGATGGAGCTTTCTTTAAATAAGAATTATGGCTAGAAGACTCAGGTATAATGGCACATGCCTGTAATTCCAGCACTCAGAAGGCTGAGGCAGGAGGATTACTGTGAGCTCAAGGCCTGGGTTCCATCATGAGTTCAAAGTCATCCTGAACTGAACAGATTCTGCCTCAAAAAAACTAAAATAAATAAGTAAATAAATAAAATAAAGAGTTATGGCTAAAAGAAAAAGAAGAAGCAGGAGAAAAAAGCAGATACGGTGTCACCATTTTGTAATCCCTAATGAAATAATGGAACCAGACAATGATTATCACTGACTACTAAATACTTGAATGGAAACGTGATGGCAAATTTTATTAAAAATGGAATAAATTAACTTCAGCTAAGTCCAATAATTAGCTTTAACATTATAGGAAGCAAGACTAACATACTTTTGTTCACCTTCTCTCTATTCTCTCCCTTCTTACATTTTCTTTTGATTCTCTGCTTCTTTGTTGGTGTCCCGTAACACATAACCACATTTTCATTGGGCAAACGTGCATTTTTAGAGCACGCTGGGAGCAGGGCTTCTTAGAAATTAAAGGGTTCTAAAGAATTTAAAGATGTCTTCCAATAGCAAGCCATTCTTTTTGTCATAAAGAAAAATATAAACGATAATTTTCACATTCACAAAAACAATGCCCAATTTCTTTTAGAGAAAATATTAAAGTAGCTTAACATTTTAATTATGTTTAAAGGATTTCAGAGACTTGAATATGGGAGTAGGTAGTGATATCAGAAAGAAGGAAATAGAAGACTGAGGGTATAGTCAGAAACATGAGGTGAAAGAGGAGGAGAGACATAAAGAGAAAACCAGAAGTGATAACAGTAAACTGTTTCTTAGATGTCTTTTGTTACAGCTGCATCACTGACAACAACTAAAGGAAGGGAAAAGACAGAGTAGAGTATCTCCAAACTACAGGTACCAATTGTATTAGCTTTCCTCAGGCTACAACAATCACTTTGTAGCAGTAAAAAAAAACACAAGCTAATAACAGTGCTAGGTGACTTACAGTGACTTCAGTAACTAAGGGTAATTTAAAGATATGATGCTATTCTTCTGATGCTGAATTGTAACAGTGATGCCAAAGTTAAAGTGATTTTAAAAGTTCTTAATATGGTATGTATATTCTCTCTTATTAAATACACACATGGGTACAAATAATTTCCTCAAATTCACCACAGAAAATAAGAAAATATTCTCAGTACTATAATTCTAACAGAAAGGTTCATTTTAGCCACTTTTAACATTTATGTGAGCTGTTTAATAATTATTGCAGTTATAAAGCCAGTCAAGCAGCGGCACTGAGTGCAGAGATCTGAACGCGGTACTGTGTAGGCAAGCTGCTCTCAGAGACACTGTGGGTCCGGATAATGCCCCTGGGGCAGGTGAGTGCCAGGGGGCTACTTTTGATGCCACGGATAAACTGCATTATAGACAACATAAGTGACCACTGGCCAGCTTCCACAGTGTAAATTTCTTTTTTTTTTTGCGGCACCGGGGATTGAACTCATGACCTCACACTTGCCAGGCAGGCGCTTAGGCCGCAGAGTTAGATCCCCGGCCCTTGTCTTTTTAAGACAGGGTCTCACTATGCCGTTCAGGCTGGCCTTCAGCTCACTTTGTAGCCCAGGCTGGTCTCGAACTCACAACGATCCACCTGTCTCAGCCTCCCAAGTGCTGGGATTACAGGCGTGAGCCACCACGCCCGGCTCATAGTGTAAATTTCAACATGGCTAATTTCAAGCTACCAAGATGTTTTTGAATTTAAGAAATGCACATAACTGAGTCTAGGGAGCCAGCTCCCACACACTACTGCCAATTAACTTTCTCTTTTATAATTAATGAAAGAACAGCTATTATTCTGTCTTAAAACAATTCTGTTCTTTAGAGGAAGTTCCTTCTATTGATGATTATTCTTGGCATTACTTGGATTTATTGACATATAATAGAAATACGACATTATATATGCTTCACACTCTGAACATATCTGCATAACTGTTACTTAGATTAACAAATAAAACATTACCTGCATCTAGGGTACCCTCTTCCAATCATTACACTCCCCCAAAAGTAATTACCCTCTTTGATTCCAATACTAGAGGACAGTTTTACTTTTGAACTTTAAGCAAATGGAATCATACACTGCCCTCTTTTTGTTTTTACTTTCAAAACAGAAAAAGAACAAAACAATGATAAGAGAATTTCAAAACGAAATAATAGGAGATTAACACTGGTTAATATATTGTGTATAGTTATCTTCAACACTGTCTTTTTTTTTTTTAAACTGGCTGCTTTTGCTCAACATTTTGTGTTGTGAAATTCGGACACATTGCAGGTAAGTAGCTGTAATTTGATTATTCTCACTGCTGAGCAATATTCCAATATATAAAAGCAGTAGTAAACTTATTTTCTTTGTTCTACTGTTAGAGGATATCTGGTTTGTACACAGTGAGGGAATAACAGAAAGCAGCTAAGAACACCCAGATAAACACATTAAACATTTCTGTGGTACATGTGATATGATCAAAAAACATGGTATATGTTTAAATAAAAAAAAGTATTGCAGTAGGAGAGACATGGCCATTAATCGCTTCATTTCAAACACACTTACTCGATCACCCTTGTCACTTAGTGAAGGACTCTGGAAGTCCTTTTTCGTTGAGCGCCTTTATTTGCACTGTCATGGCTGCCTTTATATCCTGAATCAACTCAAACGCTTACTTTTCATAGTCATCTTGACTTTTGAAAAGAGCCAGAAGTTATGTGGTGCCAGAAGCACTGAATTAGGTGAATGAGGACACCCCATCATATCTTTACAAGCCCGCCTGTTGGGTGGCAGCCAGCAGCACCATTCATATTTTTATCACTCCTCATAGAGACACTCACGAAAAAGCACCTCCGGAAGTGCTTCAGAAAGTGGCCAGAACAATGAGATTGAGGGCGTTTGAAGCAAGGGGAAAAGACTTTGAGGGAGATAGATGGCAATGTGTCTTTTACTGTAATAAATTTTAAAAATTTAAATATTCACTACGGTTTTTGATTACCCGTTGTATAGAGGCATGAGTGGAACTGCTGAGTCAGAGTATGCTTACATCCAACTTTAACAGAACTGCCAGATAGTTTTAATAATGTTTTTACTGATTCATACTCAGAGTAACAGAAGTGTGAACTCTAATAGGTCCACACTCTCTGATGACTTTTTATCATACAGTACACATTGACGAATTTTACAACCTTACCCACTTTAAAGTATTAATCCTTCTATTTTTCAGAGCTTCTAACACTGCCTGGTGATCAGAATCACTTGTGAAGCTAGTTGAAAATATAAATACAAAATGCGCTCCATTTCTGTGGATTCTGCATCTGTGGATTCAACCAACCTTGGACCGAAAATACTACATAATCATCCATGGATTTTGGTGTGTGTGGGAGTCCTAGCACTAATCCCCCGTGGATACTGAGGAATGTGTGCCCTTAGTTCTAAACTCTGAATTCTAATCTAAAGCACAATCTGTGGGAGTAAGGTTATCCATGTATAATTTGTTGTAATTCAATAAGTGATTCTAAGGCAGACTCAGGTTTGAGAACCATTGATCTAAACTTCACTATTCCCATATATTTAAAGATTGCTAACATGAACCTCACGATTTCTTGTAAATAAGGCACTCCCAAGTCTAAGGAGAAGGATGATTTTTCCAAATTCACATTGTAATATGCTAGCCCATGTCCATAAAGACAATATGTACAAAAATGTATATTGCAACATTCCTTGCAATAACAAAAAATATGCTATCCAAAAATGGCCATCAGTGAGGAACTCATTAAATGAAAGTTAATTCACACAATGAAACTTAATCCATTAAAATGATGAAATAGAAGTGTAGGGCTTATATTCACTTGGTGTGACTAACTGGCTCAGTTAAAATGCTGAAATGTTTTCTTGCTAGTAGTAAAGGCCAGTGCCCTGCAGGTGCCTCAGAGCTTCCTCTTTGCATCCTGCATCTTCTGTTGTTTTGGAGGTAAAAAGAATGGCCTGGTTAATATTGCCCTTTCAAGTAGAAGTTTCAAACCCCAACAGAGCATCTGCTTCAAGTAGACAGGGTTCGTACTAATAGCGATGCTTAAATTTTTGATTAACACTTTGTCCATCTCTATTAACAGAAAAATATCTGCACATGACATTTCTAACTAAAAGAGCAAGCTCTTAAAATTCATTCACATTCTTGGGGCCTGGGGGTTAGGACTTCCACATGGGAACTGGGTGAGATGCACATATTTGAGTCCATAACACTTATATATCATCTTTAGGCATGTTCTGAGGTTGGGCCTCCACATCCACACCCATCACTTTCTTCTCTTTGTAAATTATGATCTGACAAAGTATCAGTCTCTAATGAAAATGTCATTATCATGGGAAAGCTACAAAAATTTTCACTTGCTGCATGAATCAGATGGAACGATTGTTTGGAAGATTTCAGTGTGAAACTGGTATTGGTGGCTACAGTGTCATTTCCCGTAAGATTTCAATAGAACATTAAATATTCACTGTAGTACTTGTGACCTTCTCAACCATTTTTTAACAGCGGCATAATGCAGCACGACTCTTTGACTTATGGAAACAAAAGATTTCTGGCACCTATCTTTTCATAGAATAGTAAAGGCACAAGAATAATAAGAATGCTACCTTCATTCAGAAACCAAGGATGTTTCTTCTAAAACTGCATGGCATCACTTCAACACACAC
>RJWT010028250.1:0-15272 GCA_004365215.1 Cuniculus paca | reverse complement strand
TTTTTAAAGTAAATTATGGTGTATCCAGGTACACAAAACTACACAGACATTTTAAAAAAGGCAGATTTTCTGTTCTTACATGCAAAGGTCCTCAGTATCTCTTAAGAGAGAAAAGGAAGATGCAGAAGAGTTTATCTAGTATGCCCAAATTTCTGTGAACATTCTTGCAGAATATATGTGTATTTACTTTATGTACACAAAATGTTTCTGGACAGATAAGAAACAGATGATTTTGCCTCTGGGTGAGGGACAGGATTGGAGGATATAACATGGTGTGTTGGGGAAAGCTGCTTAGCTCATAGGGGCCAGGAAACAGAGTGGGGAACAATGCCAGAGAGGAATGAGTGAGGGACCATACATAGTAACCAAGGCCATGCTTCCAGGACCTGCCCAGACACACCCTGGAGCTTACTCAACTAATCTGCTAGGCATGCCTTAACCCAAAGAAGATGGAAGATCAGGATAAACAGTCACATTCCTTCACCTCCATGCCTTGTCTCTTCTTTTGGCCTCTATGTATCTTTTCACCCTGTCTTTAGACACTCTTCTAATCTATTGTGGTTTCTTCAACTGGTCACAGTCCTGTGTTCTTGTAGCATCTGCATTTACATCCTCTCTACCTAGAGCATTGTTTTTGAACCTTCTTGGACTAACTAGACCCTACCCATAATTGAGATACAGATTAGGGGTCATGGCTGACTCCTCATTTCAAATGATGTGTGCTTCCTAGTAGAATCTCTTGTGACTGAAATTCCAGCTAATTAATTAAATATCTAGTTTCTCACTTGAGTATTGTTATTACAAAGACAGAATGCATGTCTCTCTTACTCACTTGACAGTGTTCAATAAGTATTTGCTAGGGGCTGGGGATATAGCTCAGTGGCACAAGCACCTGTCTGGCAAATGTGAGGTCATGACTTCAATCCCCAGTACCAAAAAAAAAAATAAAAGCCAGTAAGTATTTCCTGCATAACTCAATTTAATGACTGTATTATATCTAAATAACTTCAGTTGTATGCTTACATTTTGCTTCCTGTGACAACGCAAGTTATTTGTACTTAGGTCTGTCAATATCAATGGATTGGATGTTTTAAATGATATTCTCTGGAAAGTGACATGACACCTTGATTACTCAAACTAAGTATACAGATAAGATATATATTTGATGCCCTTTGAAATTTAAATCCCAAAGTTTCCTTATCTGATGCCTAATGGTTGTCAAACAGAGCATTCAGGGTAAGAAGGAATACGGAAGGGTCCACAGATTTTCCTTAGGGTCTTCTGAAAAAAGTGCAGCAGATATTAAAAGTAGATGTAGGAAGAGCTTTAAAATAAAAGTCAAAAGAATTTTCCCCAGCAAGCTAGGATGGGAAAGATGCCATGAATTAGCTCCATATTGGGAAATCCTACAAAGTACAAAGTCAATTTGTCTGCTTTACTCTAGTAACCACAGATTAGAAGTCTATGTATTTACATTGCAAGGACTGGGTTTATTTCACTGTATTATTCCATGGTATCTTAGAAGCCATGGAAGAGATAATTTATGCATAGATGCAGTAACCTCTCTGCATTACAATGAAAGTAATTTTCCCTCTATTTCTTGATTACTGAAAATACAGATCCTTGGCTCCAACACTCTGAGATTATTATTCAGGAGGTATGATGCAGAGTTCAGTAACTTGTAGTTTAAAAATGTATTAAGACATTGAAAGGTGGAGGACTGAGGTTGTAACTCAATAACATAGTGTTTGTGTAGCATGCCAAGGCCCTGGTTTGATTCCCAGCACGACAAAAATAATACAACAACAACAAACATATTAAAAAGAGAAAGTTATAAGAAAAATATAGCAAACACGCATATTAACCAGATGTGCACACATTTAGACCTGGTTTGCTCCTTTTCTTTGCTGTGCAGAGTTCTATCCTGTAACAATCCTTACCTCTACTGAGTTTGGAGGGTATCTGTGGGTATCCACAGAGAAACTAGGGCACCTTGAGTTTAAATGTAAGTGAATATTTTTGCAAGTGAGGAATAAAACTGAGGTGGTGATTTTTCACCTCAAGGAGTGGATAGTGTTGTCTTTTTAGCTATATTTACAGACAAAGATATCACTTTCTCATTTCCCTTTTTTTAGAAAAACATGAACTATCACAACAGATAAGGGATGAGATGGGTACTAATTTAAAGGAATATAATAAAAATATATTCCTTGAACCTACCCCCACAAGAAACTATGGGGAGGGCAGGGCAAGACTGATGAAGAGGAGGTAAAAATGACCCAAGTATGTTATTTGCATATATGATCTTGTTTTAATTAGAAAATTAATGATATGGGACTGTGGGAGGGATGGCTAGTAATTCCTTTTAACTTATTAGAAATCTTCAGTCTCTACTATATGAGTCATTTTCTAGAGACAAAAATTAAAACAGAAGAATTCAAAGGTAAAATTCTGGTTTTCTTACAACAGAATAAGTCACAAAGGTAAAGTAGTGATGGGGCATTCTAAGCCTCTAACAGAGGTATTTGATCTTTCTTACTAAGCCTATGCCACGGTTGCCAATATGTTTGTTCCTCCCTAGTTCTAGATCTGACACCAGATTAGGGCTGCCTGTGCGTGTTTCTCTAGATCATTCATCATTCGCCCCACTTGCTCACTCCCAAGGTCGTAGACAAGATTCCTTTGACCTTTCCTATTTTATGGTTTGCCTTCTTTAGTTCCTTCTTGGTTTAAGTCATTATTTTATTTTCTTGTTTTGTTTTAAACTCTAGCTAGGACTGGCGTGTACACCACAAAATATTAACTGTGTATGTCACTGTAAACCCAGCTTGAATTGGAGCTCCCTTTCTGCCCCTTCACTACCTAGATAATTATTAAAATCTCAAACCCTGTTCCTTCACCTATCGACTATTAGCAATAATAATAATTGCCTACTAGAAATAGTAGTTACCTAATAAAAAACAGCATAGTGCCTGATAAATAGTGAATACTCAGTAAATGTGATTATTTTCACTCTTAAGATTGTTTCATTCTGGAGTTCTGGTGTCCTGTTATGATTTAAAGTCTCTGTATGAACCTCTTTAACATAAAAGTAGAAGCCCTCATCTGTGCCTGAATTGGAAATTTGTTGTCCACACAGCTCCAGATGTCTCTGGCAATTTGCTTCCTTAGAAAACATGTTGAAGCCTGTAAAGTGGTCTTTTGTTATCACAGGCACTGAAGATACATCTTACCAGATTGTTACCTAAGGAAGGACTCTGCACATCTTTTCCGTGGACTGATATTTCTAACAACAGCCCAATCACGTCATTGGACACTATGCTTACTTTAAATCACATGTCTCATTTGGAGACATAATTGTTCAGATCCATGTGTGGCCCATCAGAGGCTAGAAGAAGAGATCTGCCAAAGGGAAGAGCAGCAAGAGCAGAGACTGTGAGGAAATGGGGACAGAAATTGTCATACTGTGGGGACAGGGTACACATACGGAGCTGCAGGTGTTGTAACACCGTCCAGATATTCTCTGATATGACCCAGACAGACACATTTAGCACAAACCAAAGACCCCTAGAGTGGGCGAGTTGAACGAATTTCTCACTGCTTCCCGAGCTCAAGATTGGTCTTTTTGGGGAGCTCTCCGGCACTGAGGCTGCCGGCAGTCATTTCCATGGATTCGGGGTGCCCTAGGGACATGTTTAGGCTCTCAAGGAATGATTCCCTTGAAAGAAGCTTTTGCTAAGACTTCTGATTGCTGAAGCAGACATTTTCAGACACGATATTTTTTTCCCTGCCTCTGGGAAGTGATTTTTAGCTACTCAGTTAGTTAAAAGCAAAAGCAAAAACAAAAAACAAGCAAACAAAAACCCAACAAGGTAGAAATTCCTTATTTGGGAAGGAAGGTGACAGAAGAAAAAAAATTTTTTTTTTGGAACCTGGTAAAGCAATTGAACAGATTATTGTGTGTTTTAATGTGTGGGTTTTAATGTGCGTTTTACTATACTTTAATAGTATACTTGCGACATGTGTATGTTCAGTTGGAGCTGTCAAGTTTGTAGAAACACGGGAAACCTTAATTATGAGGACTTAGTAAATAAAATATCTGGGAAAATATAGCTTTATGAAACACGTTATATACAATTTCCCTTCCTTCCCATTCCTTTTCTTTCCCCTCCTTTTCCGTCCTTTTTCTTCCTTCTTTATAAGTTACAGGAACCATGTTGTACATGAGACAAAAGGTCCCCAATCCCCTAGGTTCAGAGAGGACAGACATGGGAGTCAGTAGAGCTACATTCACAGAAGCTTGCCTGAGGAGTCTGGTGAGAGTGGTAGTCCCACCTTGACAAAGAAGGAAATCTATAACAGAGGAGCTGTCACTTGTGTTTCGTTCTTGCTAAGGAAAAGGCAGCAACTGAATTGAACACTTGTCAGGTTTTATTATAGTCTTGAACACACAGAGAGAAATAAAGAAGTAGATTCTGTGAAAGACTTAGCATAGAATTTGTGGAAGAATAAGAAAGCATTGTTTACTAAAACTAAGTCTGAATTCAGTTTAGCCAGGAGGCCTAACAGTCTACTTCTATTTTGGTGATCGGGTAGTTAGGACTCATCTTGAGCTCAATAGAGTGTATAAATGTTCAATATAAATGTTAAATTTTATTGCCGTTGTTTTGTTTTTTGAGAATTGTCAAACAAAGATTAGGCAGAAGTTCTGAATATGCTGCAGAATTGCTGGTAACATGGTAAGTGTGAATATTACTTGCCAGTTCTTTCTCAGCATTGGAAGCGGGTAGCTCTTCACCTGGTGAATGTGAGGAGACAAGGTATTCCAGGAAGTAACTACAGCATAGGAAAAGGCAAGTAGGCAAAGAATAGCCCATTCTGGCGAAATGAAAGTGGCTTCTTTTTTCCCTTCTTTCCCTCTTTTCTCCCTTTCTTTCATTTTTATCTTTTGCCCTCATTTCTAGGGATTTCCTCTGGATCTGCATAAGCCAGTTATTGGTCAAATATTATGCTTAAGCCATTATCCGGTTATTTACTCATCTTATTTTCTGTGTGGCTTGGAGATCATGTCTTTGGGAATTTGAAATTTTACCCCTGGGGGTATCTGGGGACTTGTGGGTTGGAGGTACTCTATCCAGTACCTCCCTAAGCGGCATGGGCAGGGTGTTGGTCACATGCACAGACTTCCAGACCACCAGCAGGGCAGTGGTTTTATTTTTAAACCTAAGAGCTAGAGTTCCCACTGGGTCAGAGTGTCTTATTTTCATTCTCTGTTTGGTCAGAAGTGTTGTGCTCTGTGCTCGAACAGGCTGAAGAATCTTTTCTGGTTCTCTGAGTTTGCCTCTCACTGCAACACTGAGTAGATGCAGCTTAGAACACATGCGCAGGCTTCCAGAGTCCCAGGGATGTCTCTGGTCACAGCAAGGCTCTTCTTGGATGATTGATTCAATTCTCTTTGTTAGCCTGCTAACTGCTCTGCCATGTTTGGAGCTGGCAGCCTACTCTCAATTATTTGTCAGTCATGTTGCCATTGTTTTTACAATTTATTTATTTATTTGTTGACACACGATAGTTCAGGCTGGCCTCAAACTCCCAGCAATCCCTCTGCCTCAGCCTCCCAAGTGCTGAGATTATAGACATGTACCACTATGCCTGACTGACACCATCTTTCAACATGAACTTGTTTTTCCTTGGTCCCAAAGTTACTCTTCTCAGGCAGAGCTGTGGAGTTCTCTGTTCTTACAACCTGCCTCTTCCCCAGGGGGAAGAGCCAGAGAGCTGCTGAACCAGAGCTGGGGAGAAGGCTGGCATCCTGCTTCTATCCTGTGTCACTAGCAGTGCCGAGAGGATGGTACACTTTCATCCAGTTGACTGGCCTCGTGGTGCGAAACCTCCTTTCTGTGAGCAAGCTGCAGTGGGGCCAGTCAGCACCTCAGCTATCGCTGTAGGGCAGAGACCTCCTCCCTGTAACTCTGAGCAGGACGGAAAAAGGGAGCCCAAGCTGCTTGTCTTTCTTACTTTCCCATTGCAGAGACACAATACCTGACACCATGAGTTAAAGGAGGAAAGGTTTATTTTATTTCACAGTTTGTAGAGGTTTCAGTCCATAGTTGGCTGGCTCAAAGGCAGGGTGACTTGGCAGAGGAGAAACGGTTCGTGGAATAGCAGGCAGGAAGCCACAAGACTTCCTTCTTCTTTTCCTTTTTATTCTATCCAGGCTATAAACCTATTGGCTGGTGCCACCCACACACAGGTTAGGTCTTCCCTCTTAAGTAAATTCATTATTCACACCAAGAACTATGCTAAATCAATTAGTGGACTAATCTAATATTGCAGTCCCATAATCTGGTCACCCACCAAAAGCCCCACCTACGATCGTATGAAGCTTTGGGGGACCCTAGAAAGGAGTTATAATACTTCCTTTTTCTTGTTTGCCCAGAATAAGGTTTTTACCACATGAGACTTGAAAATAAGTGATCCTGTTGGCCACCCATTTGCAAGATGAAAGTACAGCCCTAGTTTAGAATCTCAGGAAAGTAGCTCTCCCATCACATGTAGCTGAAATTAGGACACTAACAACCCCCCAAATTGCAAAGACTTTCATTCCTCATATCAGTATTTAGTAGAATTGAAGTAACTGTCGTTCCATTTGCTTTTTTTCCTTGGAGGAAATATCAGATATGTAAAATTACTGCTATTTTTATGTCTTCTCTCAGTTAAATGGTTTTTGTTTGTTTATTTGTTTTGTTTTGCTTTGTTTTTTGGAGAGACCATCCATCTACATCCTTGCATGGCCATTCCTCAGGTCCTTCTCCTACAAAGGCTGTTATTGGAGTTTAAAATTTAAGGCTAAAGTTAATTGGCATACAGCAAATAGACTGTCAATTTCCATAAATGTAAAGGAAGTGTCATTGCCATTGTTAATGAAAATCATTTTAAATGATTTAAAAATGATAAATGCATATCAGTTAAAAGAATAATAGTTTCTAAAACTTCTAAATCCAGATTGATGGAAATAATATTAGCCATAAGTCTGGCTTGGCATCTTTTGCTTATGCTTCTTTTCTTATTCTTTATTGTTTCTAAGGTAGAAACACCCTCATCAAAAAGGATGTGAACGGTTGGTAGTTTTCAGGGGCAAGATCAAGGCTCAGAAATCCCTGGGTGATTTCTCACTGAAGATGACTCCTGGCACTCAAGAGTAAAGTCAACAGGATTATGGTTTTGTTGTGGGATAAAATAGCTTATGGTTTCCTAATGGACTCAATACATTCTACTTTGGAAAGTAATTTTCCCTTTCCATTGCTTCATGTGGAGATGGTTTTAAAATTTAACCAACTAATCTGAAATCCACTAATTTCTCCCTCCAGTGAAATATCTTGGAAAATGTCAAGCTCTCTAAAATTAGTCTACGTATTGATTTTCTTCTAAAATCCTGAAATTGAATCTTCAGCAGTAGCATCTTCAAGTGTTACCTCTGAAGTGACAGGTTTAAGCTTTCAGGGTTTGAGACATATTAATACAGTTATGACACTTGAAAGTTTTTTGTAAGTAGTAGAAATGAATTTCGGCAGTTTTATAAATGTCATAACTAGCTGATCTTATCATAACTTCAACTCCAAAAACTGATGTGAACACATGAAAATATACTTGTCCTGTTGGCTTAGTTTGACTGCATTACAATTGTCCCTCTCCTTATAACCTTTGAATTAAGATAACACATCATTTGTTGGCTGCCTGACACTAAGTAGCATGCTCACTGGATGGTGGCAGAACCCTTTCCTTATTGAGACATCAGCTTGTGCTTTGACACTACTTTATGTCAATTTTCCCACGTTCTCTGCTGATAGAATTCAGCTGCACATCACTCTCCCAGAATATCAATGTGTTCACCAATCTAGGTGTTCAGTTGTTCTGGAGATTTCTCTACGTACATGGGCTGAGTAGAGAAACGAATGCTTGATTCATTGACTAAGTGATTGAACACAATCTCCATACCTCTTTCATTTTATAGAAAGTAGGTCTGATGAAATCACCTTTAAAATCCCAACACTATCTACTCAGCTGGTTGACCTTTCCAATATGTCTAGCCCCCATCCAAGAATTACCATGTTTGCGTAAAAGGATCCTTCGTGAATAGCAAAAATACCCTTGATTCTCTCAACAAATTATGTGTTCAGAAGCTCCATCTCAGGAACCCAGGACAAAAAATAGACAAATTCTTACATGATATGCAGCTTCATCCAGTTGTGAAGTCTATGTCAGCAATGGGTATTCGTCATGGCCCTTTTTGCTTGTATGCTTGTTATACTCTGCTGTATCCATGGTGCTATTTCAAACGTTTTTTGCCAATCTCTTATGAAGCTGTTTCTTTGAGCTCAATTATGATCATTTAAAAACATAAGAAAAAAGATTCTTGACATTGTTCTGGGCAAGGAATTTTGGGTATGATTCCAAATGCACAGGCAGCAAAGCAAAAATAGACAAACAAGATTGCATGAAACTAGAAACAGACCCGCCCCTGTGTGCATGCTGCCATCCGGAGGCTTGCTTCCCTCAGGTGACCAGCATGGACAGGGAGAAACAGCCAGATATGCCCCGTGTGCCTGAAGGCCATCAGAGGCCCTTGCTTCCCATGGGCAGCCAGCGTGGGCCAGGAGAACCACGCGTACACATCCCTGTGCACCTGCCGCTGTGGGGCCGGGGGTGGTCCCCCCATGTAGCTACCTAGGCTGAGAGAAAATGCAGCCCTGCCGCCGCGCACCCATGGTCATCACGGAAGCCTCCGGGTAACCACGTAGGTCTGGGGAGGCTTGCCCCGTGCAGCACTGCCTCCCTGGGAGGCTGGATTCAGAGAATCCCAGGTGCCTGGCCCATTCCCCTACACTTCGGAGGGGCAGCCGACAATCAGGAAACAATCAGCAGAGTGGAAAGACAGCCTGTAGATTGGGAAAAAATAGTTATGAATCACACAGTTGATATGGGCTTAATTTGCAAAATACAAACTATTCAACCTAATAGAAAAAACAAACAAAAAACTGTGAATTACCTGATTGAAAGGTGAACAAAGTACCTGAAAAAAATATTTCTTAAATGAAGACATACAAATGACAGACAGGAGAAAATGCTCATGACTCATCATCACAGTGAAGTAAAACCACAGTGAGATAACACCTTCAACCTGATAAAATGGTTATTATTGAAAAGATAGATAAAAACGTCAGTATTGCCACCGATGTGGACAAGCTGGTATATTTGTACACTGTTGGTAGGATTTTAAATTAGAACAGTCATTAAGGAGAAACATATGCAGTCTCCTCAAAAAATTAAGGTAGAACTGCAATATGATCAAGAAGTTCTACGTCTGAGTGAATATCCAAAGGAAATGAAATCATATTAAGAGAAATCTGCATTCATATGCACTCTATTGTTTATTGTAACATTGTTAACAATAGATAAAGTACAGAATCAAAACTCAATGTCCATCAACTGCTGAATAAAGAAAATGTGATATATATATATATTTTTTTCAGGCTTAAAAAGGAGAATAAATCCTCTGATTTGTTACATGGATAACCTGAAGGAAAATATGTTGCATGAAATAAGTTAGACATTGAAGACAAATACTTCATATTCTTATAATTATATATGAGATGGAAAAAAGTCAAACTCACAGAAGTAGAAACTAGAAAGGAAAAAAAAAGAAAAGCTAAAATTGAGGTTAGCAGTAGAGGACTGGGGTGATGTTAATCAAAGGATACAGAATTTCAATTAGAAAGAAGTAGTTCAAGAAATCTATTGTACAACATATTAATGTCTGATAGAAAATTGCTTTAAAAATTAATTATACCTGTTCTAACTTCAAAAAATGATATGTAAGGCAATGAATGTTAACCTAAATTAAGCATTTCCCAATGTAAACATATGTCAAAATGCTACACTGTATACTTTATATATAATTGTATTTGTCAACTAAAAGAAAGGAAATATATTTAATAATTGCTTCATTTCTCCTTTCACATTATTTTTAGTTCAATAAGCTATTTTACAAAGAATTTAAAAAGATTATTTTCATTTGTACTGAATACTGTACATACTGAGTCACTCTTACATTGCCCTCTGCATTCAAACTCTTTCTTGTTTTGACTCCTACTAAAGTTTATTGAGTGTTTCTATTTCCCAGTCACTGATCTCAGCACTTTCAGGCATCTTTTCTGACGAATCTTTATGGTGAGTTTCCTACTGACACCACTGTGTGCATAAGGAAAGGGGACAAAGACAAACTATGTCCAAAGTAATTTGCATAAAGTGGCAAAACTAGCAAGTGACAGCATCTGATTTACACACCAGAAGTCTAGTTCCAAAGTTCTTATTCTGTGCCATGTGGAGCAACAGAAGCATAACTTTGCCCTGAGACATTCAACACGGTTTATTATAAAAAAAGCAATCATTCTTTATTTGAAAACTGATGCATCAGTGATTTAATTCTGTACTATCACAAAGTTTCTAAGACACAACAGTGATAACACACACACAAACACACAAGAGTGCAATAAAATTTGGTTTTCCAATATTGGTCATTCTTTGGGTATCTGTGTGTGGTGAAGAAGAGGAAGGTGGCATGCATTTGGTACCATGGAATTAAACCCCACAGAGAGGTACACTAGAGAATGATGAGAGCAGCCTGCTTCAACAAGCCTCTGTTCATCTATGGGAGAAGGTTGTAAAACTAGCCATTGTGAATTTGTGGTCCCCCACAGAGGATCTCTTTCCTATTATTAGGAAGTTATTCTGATTTGTAATACTAATGTTTCTATTTTCATTGCTATTTTTACACCACAATGAAATACTTTTGATTCTCTGACACATTTAAAAATCATAATAGTAAAACTAAGTTTGATTTTGTCATTTTAAAGTTTAAATGATCTAAACTGCATTAATCAATGTGTTTTTATTTCCTCATCTATAAAATGGGGGAAGTCATGCAAGTGGGTTGTGAGGTTCACACACTGCTAATATGTAGAAAGTGTCTCTAGGAGTGGAACATGTGCTAAAGACATGTGGAGCTGTGATTTTTATTTTAGTGTGGCAGGTACCAACACAGCTACTAGAACACTCTGATTAGAGCTTCTTCATTCCTACTCTAATCATTTCTTATTTCAAAAACATTACTCAGTACTCTGGGAGTCTGAGGCAGAGCTTCCTTTGCCAAAATAGGAGGATATCAAGAAGGGGAATAGCTGGGTCAAATGTGACTTCTAGTCCTAGTTTTCTGAGGACTCTCCATACTGATTTTCACAGTGGTTGCACCAGTCTACACTCCCACCAACAGTGGAGAGGGGTTCCTTTTCCCCATACCCCCTCCAGAATTTGTTATTGGCTGATTTCTTGATAATAGCTATTCTTTCTGGAGTGAGATGGAATCTTAGCATTGTTTGAGCCTAGCCTGGGCAACTTAGTAGCTTAGCAAGATAGTCTCAAAATTTAAAAAATAAATAAATCTAACAAACAAGTAAGGCTAAGAATATAGTTTAGTATGAAGGTTCTCGGTTCCATCCCCAGTCCTAAAAATAAGGAAGAAAACAAAAATCTCTATGCACTGGGATTTTAGTTTTTGGAATCTACTGAGAGAGAAAATGTCAATCTGTCTATTGTGAGAAGGAAGAACCAAGTTTTGCATTAATGGAGAGCATCAATAGCAAAAGTGCAAAGTAGTGGTGTACTTTGTCTTCTTAAAAATACCGTATACAACACTGGGACAATGTCACTTTCTTTGAAAATTTGTCCTAAAATTTGGAATTAATTTGAGAAATGATGAAGTGTTATTTTAAAGAAATTTTATGAAACTTCTCCATAATGATTTGAGAGGAAGGAGAAGATACATTTAAAGTAATTTGATCACTTGTCTTTATTACTTCTAAGTTTTTCTCAAAGTCAGCATGCTTTGAATGGACATTAATGAAAAAATGCTTTTTCTTAATTTAAAAATTCACATCCAGACATTTTGTGCCTTGTTACCTTCATTCTACCTGATTGTCACAATTCAGCCCTCAAATCTTCCTTGGCTGCTAAAAAACCAACAAAAAAACTAAGCTTCAGCTGTTGGAAATGCATGAAGGAGCCCATCTGAAGGAGCTTGCATAGATTTTTCTAACTATATTTTAGTCGAAGGAAAAGAAAATAACAACCTTTCCTTTGAATAAGAACATTTAGAGCCAGTAGTTCACTGATGGTTGAAATGTGAGCCTTAGTTTGAATTTGTTTGTGACCCAGCTGGTTGCAAGGTGCACTGTATAATTAACTGAGTAATTTGCTCTAACAAAATGCATGGGTGGAGCTCTGGCTCTGCAAAGAGAAAAGGCCTAGAATTTTTATCTCGTCCTTACATGACCCTGGAATGCACTTGGCAGCACTCTGTCCTTGGCCCCCACCTTGTTATTCCCCATTTCTACGCCATTTTTATCTGCTATGAGTGTTTATGTTTCTTTCTTACCCTCTTCTTGGTGTCTAGAGATTTTTCTCCACCTCAGAGAATCAAAAGCCACACCTGCAGGGGTTGGGTTTTAATTTAGTGGTAGGGTTTTAATTTCGTGGTAGAGAGAGTTTGTTCTGTATTATAAACCCCAGGCTGCAATGTACAACCTGTATTAACCTGAAAAAAATTCTTAATGCCTCTCAATCTTCATCTGTTTGTCTATAAATAAGAATAATACTTTCTTACATATTACATTTAATTATATGAGGTAGTATATGTAAACCTCTTAGCACAAGTCTGATACACATTAAGGACTTGTAACTTTTATAGTGATGATTTTTTTACTGTACCCAGCAAAGCAGAAGCCCTCCACCAAGTGTTAGAAGATATCACCTGGCTGGTGTCCTGTGTTACCTGATAGGACAGATGTCAATGGGGCCCTCTGTCACTTACTGGGCTTGGGGGCAAGGATACAATGCATGCTCACTTGCACTTTTTACTCTCCTTTGTCTTGGTCACTTATTCACAATGTATCATCCATGGTAGTGTGTGATACCCAGCTTGCATGTATAAGCTCTGTCCAAACTCGCCTTACTTCCAGTTCTATAAACAGCTACCCTCTGTGCTGAGGACACATCCAGGAAAGAGATACTTGCAGACCTGTAGTGGCTTGAGCTCTTAGGTTGGGAATTCCATGACAGTGGGTATCTGTGTGTGGTGAAGAAGAGGAAGGTGGCATGCATTTGGTACCATGGAATTAAACCCCACAGAGAGGTACACTAGAGAATGATGAGAGCAGCCTGCTTCAACAAGAGGGGCTAGATCAGGGCCTGAGATATCTGGAGCCAATCATTTTTCTGACAGAAAACTATGCCTCAGATAGGAAAGATTTTCTATGCTCTGTCTAGCCAGCCTAAATCCTTGAAGCAATGTGACACCTACAGTGTGTTCAGGAGCCTGCCCGTCTCATTAATCCCTTAACAACTACTAAGTGTAGTGAATAACATGAGTCAGAGACCACCATAAACCATCCAAGCAGGCTTCTGTAAAGGCAATGAGGCAAAAGATTTAATATAGCTGGGTGCAGGCAGACAGAGGGCAAAAAGACTGTCTGTGGGGACCAAAGAAAAGCAAGGCTTTTTACAGAGTTTGGAAAGGGAGTCAAGTGAGATCAGGAAAGGTATTCTGTAAAGGAGTCAGGCAAGGGACATCATGTGAGGATGTCTGAGCAAACATCAGTGGTCACAGTTCTCAGAGTGTTCAGTGCAAAGGTATAGATGTTATCAGATGTCCTGGCACTGGGAAGATTTTCTGCCTTGCCTTGTCATTTCTTAACAACATCTTGTCCTGTGTTTGCTAATGACAACACTTATGCTGGGCACTGTGGTTTTTTCTGAGAACAATGTGACTGCTGAAAAACAGGTCCAGTGATGGAAAAGTCACACCCAAGTCGAGCCTGTCACCAAGAAGCCAAAGAACTTCCTTTGCCAAAATGGGAGGATATCAAGAAGGGGAATAGCTGGGTCAAATGTGACTTCTAGTCCTAGTTTTCTGAGGACTCTCCATACTGATTTCCATAGTGGTTGCACCAGTCTACACTCCCATCAACAGTGGAGAAGGGTTCCTTTTCCCCATAGCCCCACCAGTATTTGTTATTGGCTGATTTCTTGATAATAGCCATTCTTTCTGGAGTGAGATGGAATCTTAGCATTGTTTTAATGCATCTCTCAAATGACCAGTGGTACTGAACATTTTTTCATATATTTATTTGCTGTTTGTACTTCTTCTAAGAAGTGTGTATTCACCTTAGATGCCTGTTTTAGGACTGAGTCATTAAATTTTTTCAAATTGATTTTTTTCAATATTTTATGTATCCTAGATATAGTCCTTTGTCTGAAAGACAACTGGTTAAAAATTTTTTCCCACTGTGAGGGTTGTCTTTTCACTCGGTGATTTCCTTTGCTGTGCAAAAACTTTTTAATAAAATGAGATCTCAGAACATTCCAGTGGCACAATTGGTTGGTGTGGTATTACACAGATTATCAGGGACCCCTGAAGTGAGAGCCCAATTTCCTGTAAGGTGTTACGTCACACAGTGAAAAGAAAGAGCAAGAGATAAAATGGTGATACAATGGGGATCTGAGATGACCAGTTATTCACAGGAAATAAAAGACCATGAAACAGTCAGAAGCTTGGTATTTAGTGATCACATTTACACTGAGGAAAATGGTGAGGGCATTATCAGACATCTCGGTGGTGGTGGTCTTATGCTAATGAAGACCTTACAGTGAAGGAGGATAGTGGGAGAGATAGCAGGTTAATAAGAACTTTGCCCTTTCCCTTTTTTTTATTAGTACTTGTTCTCAAGGAACCAAGATATCTTCAGCTAATGTAATCTTGTTCTCCAGTGTCACAGCATCACAGGACTGTTGAGGCCTCAACTGTGACCACAGGCACACATATGTCTCTGCATACCATAGCTACTCAAATGGAAAGATACTAGACTTCAGACAAGTCCCAATCACAATTTAATTATGAAAAGATTTACCCCCCCAATTATTTAGAATGGTCCTCAACAGAAGATTAGATTCCAGTTACCTTTGTAGTATTTCATGTACACTCTGGGTTTTACTCATGAAGTCTTTCCCTACACCTATGTCTTTAAGAGTTCCACCTATTTTACCTTCCAGTAGTTTTAGTGTTTCTGATTTAATATTTAGAATTTTGATCCATTTTGACTTTACTGCATGATGATACACATAGGCCTAGTTTTATTGTTTTGTATGTAGAAAGACAG
>RJWT010028249.1:0-15263 GCA_004365215.1 Cuniculus paca | reverse complement strand
TAAGTCAGACCTCTCCTATCAAACACAGGTCCTGGACTTTTGAGCTTGAAGTCATCACAAGATAGAAGATTCAGATTTTCTCCTATAAGGTCAGGATATAGAAATCTGCCTGTGAAATGATTAGGTGGGACCACATGGATATAGAACTGGAATTGGAAATGTCAATTCCCAGCCAGATTATTTCACTGCTGTGAAATGCAATAGGATTTACTTTCACTTTTTAATGACAACAGGTAATATAGTCCACACACTAAATGCATGCTCAGGATAGTTTCCAGGATAAGGACATGAAACAGAACCCCATGACAACCCTCAGTGTACACACAGCATGAGTAAAATATAAACTTTTACCATCTGCAGCCAGATGGCATAACCTGCCTTATTTTGGTAGTATGTGCCTTGGGTTGTTTCAAAATTCTATAACCTTAATTCTGTGATTTATGTTGTTCATTTATAAAGTCATACATTTCACACCCTTACAGTCTGGATATTTGTCACCCAAAATAACATAACTGTTACATCATTTTTATAAACTTCCTTCTTCCAAGCAATTTAGTAAGAGCATTAAAAAATATTTAATAGACCGGATCAACTTGAGGATGAGATAGTATATTTATAAATCTTCATTTAAATTCACTTGATTTTGTTTACTAAATTGTAGTTAATTTTCTCACCATTCTTTATAACATATCATTTAAATAAAATTGATGTGTTTTCGCCATTCAAGTTTTTAATCATTGAAAAATGTTGCAAGGAACTTACAATGACACACCCGTAACTCCTTTGCAAGTAGTCATTTAAACCACTTAAGATATTAAACTAAAAAAAGGAAAAATTCAAATAGAAGCTAATGTCTATATGAAACAAAAGGTAACTCAAGTGCAAATGCTGTGTCATTCATTAGTATGTATCATTTTAAAATTTTGATATATCATTTTAAATAAATTTAATAAAAAATGTTATCAAATGTTATTTATAAATCTTAGGTCAATGAAAGTTATTTAGGTGAATAGTGTTAAAACCCAGAAACTAACATGAGAATAATCATTAATTTGAAAAACACTCGCTTACTTTATGACTTTACTACTATTTTGGGTCTATCATAAAATTCAAGCCTTGAGCTTAAATACACATATCTTTTTCTCCAAAATACATGAAGTAAAGTAAATAAATGGCATAAAACCAAACAAACAGTGGTACAGCTCTCAGGGGAGAGGAGTTAGAAGAAAAGTATGAACGCATAATGGGTGTGCACTTTTATTACCTGAGCATTGAGCAGCTCCTCACATTTGTGCGCTTGCTTCTCAATGGCAGAAATATACTGCTTCTCAATAGCTTCTACTTGCTGCTTAACTGAAGACTGCAGTAATGCCTAGAAACAAGCAAGAAAATCATTTGTACCACTGGCGTCTAGAGCTGGCATGAGTTTTTTTTTGACAGTTGCACACATCTGAAATATGATACATTCTGCAGTACAGAATATACATTTGTAAACAGTGAAGCCTATATTATCACTACTTTAAGCTTTCAGTTTTATCATTCTCTATTGTCAAATAATCCAAATTTTTGGGCTCAGACATTCCTTTCACACACCTCTTTCAAAAAGGCCAAGTCATAAAATATGATAAAGAGAGTAGTTCTGCTAAATATAAATTCAGTTCAGTGAAGACCACACAGGACGAGAAGCAAATGAAAGCTGCTGAAAAAAAAAAAAGGAAAGAGAGAAAAAAAGCCAGACATATTTCACTGGCTGACAAAACTCCACATCCTTTCGGCACACTGTAGTATCCCATGAGCCAAGCATGATCTTCAAGACCACAAGTCAAGTAAAAGCAGATGGAAACTATGAGCAACTGCAAGCATAAAGCAACTGCCCCCAACCAGGAAGTTCACGCCTTAATATGAAAAGGTGTAAATCAGAATCGCAAGAATGTACAAATTTAATTGGACAGTGTGTATATGCTGGAAGTAAGTTAAATATAAAGAAGATATCTCTGTTCCATTTGAAGATGTCCAACACACTCACTTCCATATTGAAGATCTTTAAAATATCATAATCATCTTTCTTTTCCTCTTTTAAACTTTGTTATACTAACATGGTCTTACGTGGCATTTATGAATTCTAAATCATCCTAAAATATGCATTTCAACTATATATATATATATAACTCTTTAGCAAATATTCTATTTTTAAAAGTCTATGTGGATAATAAACTACTCAAAATCAGAACAGTAAGTTGAAACAGACATGTCTTATAGAAAACAGACCATCTGCATATTAACCACAAAAAATAAGCCAAATCTCTCAATCTGTTTTGAAAATAGACTTATTCAGTTGGAAACAACATGCAACAAGATGCTAAACAGACATAAAGTTAAAAAAATAGAAAAATATTTTTAAACCAATGAATAAGTCTCAGATTTTTAGATAATCAACTCTCTTTTGCAATGGAAGTCTGATAATGCTACAGTCACCTCTAAAAGCTGCAGAATTACTGGTAAATTTGTAAAGGAAAATAAAGCCTCGTCTGATATTTAATCAAAATATAAAGGATTGTCTTAGTCCTCAATTTTTTTTATTTTAAAGAGAAAAAATGATAAAAATAATGATACAAAATTTCAAAACAAGACAGAAGAGTAACAATGGTGAATACAACGCATATTCTTATCTTTAAAGTAGTTGCTCATATTACAAGATGCAAGCATGAGAAATTGATCCAACAATATAAGCACAAACCTTTCTTTATAATGAACGAAAAGAAATTAGTAATATCTTAACTATCTTGTATGTATATACATACATATACATTTATATTAGTTTTCTTTTTCCCTTCCTTCTTTTCTCCTTTCCTCCATCCCAGTTTCTTTCTTTTGAACAGTTTCTTCTAATTTCCAAGTATCTATTGTATGTTTTGGATCTTATTTACTGTTTCAGATTCTCACACTAGGGAAACAATATGATATATACACATGTGAGTCTGATTTATTTCACTTATCAGCATGGTCTTAAGTCACATCCATTTACCTATAAAAGTCTCCAGTTTATCCTTCTTTATGGCAGAGTAGTACTCCATTGTATTAAAATACCTGTTACGGATTAAAAACGTGGTCAACTTAACACCAGCTGAATTAAATCGGCATGATGCTGAGTGTAGATGGCCCACCTGAGGGAAGTTGCCAGCATAAAAAGAGACGTGGCAAGGAAGAGCTTAGCACTGTGGGTTCTCCTACGTGTTGTTGTTCGGAGTCATTGGTTCTCTTGGAGGAGCTTGTCTTGCTGGCTTCCCCAATATGATTTCAGCCATTATCATTGGAGGAGTCTGGGATCTTGTCACTGAGAATGCCTGTGGTTCACTTTGGTGGGGCCCTGGTCCTTATGTTGAGCATCGCTTCCTGGCTATGGAGGGGAAGATGTGTTGCTTAATCTCCAGGAGAAGCTTGTCATGCTGGCTTCCTGACATGTACTCATCTGTTCTCATTGTCAGAGCAGCTCGGGACCTCACTGTTGCTGAGGATGGCTGTGGTAATTTTTGGTGGAGCCCCGGTCCCTATTGTTTCTTGGTTCCAGTGTAGAACCCTCAACCTACTGGCACAGATACTTCACCCCACTGGCAAAGACTTTCTAGCTACCACTGCTGACTTTTGGGCTGTCCCTGTACAGATCTGTAAAAGAGACTTGCATGAGTCATTGCTGTGGGCTCTAGGCCTCAGTTGGACTCGTGGGAGGTACTGTTACGGTTTGTAGGTCTTCAGCTGGACTCATGCAGGACATTGCTGTGGGATCCACGCCCTCGGATAGATTTTCTAGGTCCGCAGTGTTGTGGACAGATTTCCTGCACTTTCCTGAACTCTAGGTGACTATCATAAAATAATACTATACATTCTGTGTCCTGTATGTAACTGTTCTCCTTACAATCCCTGACTACAATAACACATCTTTTTTATTCATTCTTTGGTTGATGGGCATTTGGGTTCCCAAGATTGAGCTATTACAAACTGTGCTTCTATAAATGTGGTGCACATGTATTGCTATGGTATGATGTTTTAATTTGTCTGTGAAGATAACCAGAAGAATAGCTGGGTCGAATATCTAATCCTAGATATTAAGGAATCTCCACACTAATTTCCACAGTTGATGCACCAGTCTACACTCCCACCAACAGGAGAAGGGTTTCTTTTACCCCACAGCCCAAGTATCATTGGTTATTGGTTGATTTCTTGATGATAGCCATTCTTTCTGGGGTGAGATGGAATCTTAGTGCTATTTTCATTTGTATCTCTCAAATAAACAATGATATTGAACATTTGTTCACATATTCAGTATTTGCATTTCATCTGAGAAGTGCATGTTCATCTAAGATGCCCATTTTTGAACTGGGTCTTTGAATTTGGGAGGTCTGATTTTTTTCAATTCTTCATATGCTGTAGATATTAAGTCCTTTGACTGAGGGATAGTTGGCTATCCCGCACTTTGCAGGTTGTCTTTTCTTTGTTGGTGATTTCTTTTGATGTGCGAAAGCTTTTTAATGAGATCCCAGTCACTGATTCTTTGAAGTATTTCCTTACAGTCTGAGTTCTGTTCATGAACTCTCTGCCTACACCTGTGTCTTCAAGATTTCTATCTACTTTGTCTTCCAGCAGATTTAGTGTTTCTGTTTTATTATTTAGAACTCTGATCCATTTTGACTGTAGTGCATGGTGATAGACATGGGTGTGATATTAGTCTTTGGCATGTGGAGAGCCAGTTTTTCCAGCACCATTTATTAAGGAGGCGATCTTTCTTCCATTGAACATGTTTGGCCCACTTGACAATGATAAGGTGACTGTGTGTGTTTGTAGTTGTGTCTCGATTTTGTACTCTGTTTCACTGACACTCAGGCATTTTTTTGCCAGTACCATGCTGATTTTATCACAGCAGCTTTGTAGTACAATTTCAAGTCAGGGATTGTGATGTCTCCTGCCATGTTTTTGTTTCCCAAAATTGCTTTTGCTATTCTAGGTCTCTTCTGGTTCCAAATAAATTTTAGGAGTGTCTCTTCCACTTTTGTGAGGTATGCTAATAATATTTTGATTGGAATTGTATGGCCATTTTCACAATGTTGGTTCTTTCTATCCATGAACAAGGAATGTCTTTCCATTTTCTGATGTCCTCTTCAATCCTCTTTTTCAAAGTACTATAGTTTTCAATATAAAGATCCTTAACTTCCTTTGTTAGATTGATTCCTAACTATTATTCTTTTTGGGGGATGCTATTGTGTGGTTTCCCTTTCTCTCTCAGTGAATTTATTCTTTGTGTACAGGAATGCTATTGGTAATTTTAAGTTTTGACTTTGTATTCAATTATGCTACTGAATTTGCTTATTAAACCTAGAAATGCTTTAGTGGAGTTTTTGGCCTTCTATGTAGATTATCATGTCATCTGTGAATAATGATAATTTAACTTCTTCCTTTCCTGTCCTTATTCCTTTAAATTCTCTCTCTTGTCTAATTGCTTTGGCTAATGTTTCCAGAATTATATTGAATAGTAGTGGTGATAGTGGACAGCCTTGTCTTGTTCCTGATTTTAGAGTAAAAGCTTCAGCTTTCAGTCAATTTATATATGACTTTTATCAGACTGAAGTAAAAGACTGAAGTAATCTGATTTTCTGTAGGGTTTTTAACATGAATCAGTGCTGGACTTAGTCTAACACTTTTTGTGCATCTATTGAGATGACTATGTGATTTTTGTCTTTGGTTCTGTTGATATGGTATATTATGTTTATTGATTTGCTTACATTGAACCATCCCTGCATTCCTGGGATAAATCCCACTTGGTCATGGTGTATAATCTTCTCGATGATTTGCTGCATTCTGTTTGCTAGTAACTCATTGAGAATTTTTCCTTCTATATTTATTAGGGAGATTGGCTTGTAGTTCTTTTTGGTTGGGTCTTTCTCTGGTTTTGGTTGGTCTTTCTCAGGGTAAGTGTGGGATAGGTAAGGAAGACAAGCATAGAAAAGTAGTTCAAGGAAAATCATTATTGATGCTACATACTATAAAGAAAATAAAAAGAAATGAAAAGAGCAAAGAATACATTTTTCAGACTATAGTCAAAAAGGTTTCCTGAAGATATCTAACAACTGTTGTGAGGAAAAATGTAGATACACCAACTGGTGGAGAGGGAGTGTTTCCCCATCAAAGGACAAAGCACAAGTTCTAAAACAGGAATGAAACTCATGGTGGGTAGGGTGCTAAATAAAAGGCCAACATATATCTTATGAACCAGGGAATATCACCACGACAGCCACAATAAGTTTTCCGTTGTTCCTTACACAGGCCAAACTCCACACCGCAGGGTCCTATAATCATGCTAGGCTCTTGAAAAGGAGGCAGAGTTATGAGATCATGTAGGCCCATAAAAGAAGTAGTTTCTTATAAGTGCTATGAGACACCATTAAAACTCTATGAGCAAGGAAGTTTCTATAATCTGACTGTACTAGTTAGCTGGGACCAAGTAATTTACAGTATTTAGAGGAGAAGGGTTTATTTTCATTTATGATTTTAGTGGTATCAGTATAAGGCAAAAATGTTATGGTGGAAAGATTTAGCTGAAGAAAACTGCACAGCTCCTGACAGCCTAGAAGTAGAGATAGGAACAGCGCCTGAGAGGAAAACATGAAGGACCAGCGTAGCACCCACTGTCAGGACTCTGTGACTCACTCAGACACCAGAGAGTGCCTGACCCACCCCAGAGCACCAGAGAGTGCTTCACAAACCCCAGAGAGACACCAGAGCACCTTACTAAGCTCTGGGGGGCTCTGGAGCCAGTCCAGTTGGCAGTTCAGTCTGTCACACTGGCATATTTTTAAAAGGCTCCAAACAAGGCTCAAGGAAAAAAAAAAGCACCAAAATAATACAAAACAAAAACACACTAAAAAAAAATTAAAAACTTTCTCCACCAATAGACAATTTATGGGAATGAAACACAGCACTGATTTTTTAAATCTGCTTTACATAAATTTAAAAATTACACTTAATGAACTGTGCACAGACTTGTTTATGCTATACAGAGTAATGCAGTAATCCTTGGTGGTAAGGAAAACTTCAGCCCTTTTAAGAATGAGCTGAACTGTTTCTATGTCCTTATAAGAAAAATCTTATAAACATATGTACTAGAAATATGCCCATCAAGTAATACTAACTGGAACCTCATCTGGACACTGTATCTATAAAATTGCAGGTTTTATACAGTACTTCCATTCTCCAACTTATCATGAATAGCCTAGTAATCAAGACTATGAAAATGTAGAGACAATGTCTAAATGATCGCAACTGATTAAATTTGGCTCTGAATGTTTTTCTTACCAACTTAATTCTCCATGGTTCTTGGTGAGTTAAAGTATCTTGTTTACTTTTCTCTTGTTGCTGAAACAAAATACGTGATGCCCAAAATGAAGGAAGGAAAGGTTTATTTAGCTTACAGTTTTTGGAGGTTTCAGCCCCTACTCATGCCACTCCAAGACAGGGTGGCATGGCCAAGGGGCAGCTGTTCATGACAAGTGACAAGAGCAAAAAGGGCAAAAGGGAAAGCATACCTCCTTCCTCCCTTATATTGTATGCTGGCTCCACCCCTGGGCAGGTGCAGCACTCACACTGGCAATCCCAGTGCTAGACAGTGAACAAATGCTAGATTCCGTACCTCCATGACTGCATGAGGCTTGGGGGGACATTTAAACACAAACCTTAACACAAAGATATCTTTTGCCAACTTGAAAGTATAAAACTTATCTGTCTGTCTGTCTGTCTGTCTGTCTGTCTGTCTCTCTCTCTCTGTTTGGCTTTATACTTCAGGTGTCAGGAGCAGCAGAAGTTGGGGATTGATCCCAGGTGGAGCTGAAGCAAGGCTAGTCCTGAGAACAAAGAGCGCCCAAGGCCAGCCACGTAAATAAGCTGCGCAGGTCCAGAGAACACCGATCTCGTTAGGCAGCCATGCAGGCAGACTGCTAGGCAATGGGGTATCATGTGACATTGACTTGCTAAACGTATAAATAAATGCACTGCATTGGTTGAGGGGTTCCTTTCCTCCCATCAGGACAGAGGGCTCCACCCAACCCAGCTTTCTATGTCTCGTCTTTATTTCTTCACCTTCTCGCTGCCCTCCAGGGTCCTCAGCCTGGACAGTTTGAGAGTTGCACGGGTCACGGCAAGAAGGAAAAAGTGATAGACTGACTTCACATATTCACATTCATGCACACATGCATGACTACACGTACATGTTTTTTTTTTTTTTTTGCGGCACCGGGGATTGAACTCACGACCTTATGCTTGTCGGGCAGGCGCTTAGACTGCTGAGCTAGATCCCCAGCCCCGTACACGTTTTTAAATGATCTTATATCATCAAGTCAACAGTCCAATTATGGTACAGATGCAGCGGGGTTAGAGGAAAAACAGTAGGCATCTCATAAAATAGTATTTAAACATTTTAGAATATTTTATTGAGATACAAATAGTGCGGCTAAAACTTAACACTGAGAGATGACTTAAAAGTACAAGGTGGTATAATTGTGTGGAGCAAAGAGTTCAATCTGCATTTAAGGCTTTCATTTACTCAACGCGAACTCCAGACTCAAATCCAACTTTGTGATCTACTACTTCCCAGCCTGGCATCTTTTGGGCAATATTCAGAGCCATGGCCACAGCCCTGGGGAGAGTAAGTGTGCATGCTTCTCAGGAGTAAACACTGAGGAGTAATGGCAATTGACTTGGTCATGTTTCTTTTAGAAATCAGGAAAGAAAAGATTACCTAAAATTTTGGGAAAATTAGATTAAGCAGCAAACAAAATTCTCTATTTTTGTTTGATTTACAAAAGGAAGAGAAACAGCAAGGCCATGGAAAAGCTGCTGAAAATCTATCGTTTCACGTATCTTGAGCGTTTAGAACTGCAGTGAGCCTCAGGTTTTTCTGTGTATTTGAGTAACATTGCAGTGTCACTATACAATTAAAAAGGAAAAATGTTAATTTATGGGTGTGGATTTAAACACAGAAATTCAATACTGTCTTGCCATGCTATAAAGTGCTTTGAAGATGGTGAAGGCCAAAGAAAATCTTCAGGATAGAGGGAATCATTCCTGCTGGCCTTGTTGTTAACGGATTCTAGTAACAGAAGAGTCGTTACCTCAAACACCACAAAAGGCTCCCAGTGAAAATTTCTTTTGTGCCATGGACAACACATTAAAATTAGGAAGTTTCTAAAATTAAGTACAGCACCGAAACTCTGCATGTCTGTCTTCCAGATACTTCAACCTTCTGAAAAGCTGCCACATGGACTGGCCTCTCTCAGATGCCACAGCACTGCTCCTTGTGACTTGAATCAGAGCTACGGTTTCAGTTTAAAAGAAAAAAAAAAAGAAAAAAAGAAAAAAGAACGAAGAATTCTGACTGGAATACCCTCTTCATAATCTTTTCCAGCATTAAACAAAACACCTGGGTAATTTACTCTAAAGGCCTATGTTTTTCATCATAGATACTAAAACCTCAGAGAACAAGAGAAGAAAGACACTCAGCTAGATGTCAGAAATGTTTGGCTTAAATATTAAGCACATATAAGCTTTCCAAGGAGGTATTATATTTTGTTAGAGCCAAGTATCAAGCTTTGAGTGACCTGGCCTTTATTTAAAACTCCTCCTCTGTTTATAAATTTGGAACTAGTCACTATGATTTTCAGTGTCTCAGATTCCTCACCTAAGTGGGGAGAATTAGTTTCTTTCCTGCCAATGATGAAAGAATTCTGTTAAACTATGACAGTTAACTTGATTCTTTACATTACTGATGATATGCTGAAATACAATGTTCTATTTTCTGACTTTTGAGACTTAGGATTTCTTACTCTTTATGATACATGGAATTCACACTTGGTTAATTCAACATGGGGTAATGATTATTCTTTCAGTTACTAGATTAAGACCATTAAAATAAGCATTTTCCTTCAAATTAATGCGGATCCATTCATCAAATATAGGTGCCAAACAGCAGCAAAGAACGTTTCCTAACACTGAAAAGCCATAAGCATTAAGAGGGACAGGTAGAATTTAATTCAATTTTATGAAACACTAACAAAGACTACATTTGCATTTCTACTTTCACCTATTTACAGTGAAAAAAGGTTTGTGCACTCAGATGATAAAATTGTAAGATACTTCTACTAGGTTTTTTTCCAGTTAAAAGTGATCATTTGTATAGCATAGAAGTGACTGCATTAAGAGTGATACCTAAAATACTGCAAACCTCAAGACGTCTGCATCCATACCCAAAAGCAGATGTCTGAGGTGCCCTGCAGGGCAAAGCTTTTACATATTTAGTTTGATGGGGTTAGCAGGAAACCCAATACAGGGACGGAATTATCAAAGAGCCTGAGCAACTGCCACTGACGAGCGCAGAAGTAGCTCAATGTTATACAATGGCATGAAGTGAGATTGCGGCTTCATCCCACCCCAGACTGGGTTTTACAATGGACCAATTACCAAAAAATTATTTTCAGAGGTTACATAAATTTCTTGTTAAAACACTAAAATAGGTGCTTTATCTAAAGTAGACAAAATCAAACTTAAGTGGATTATTTTTCAAATAGAATTCGTTTCTCATGCTATAAAAAACAAAAAACTTGAAAATTGGTTTACTATAAATCAGGATGTGAAAACTGTAAGCACATTATCCAATCTCTATCATGATAAATCTTATGGGAAAAGGAGACACACTCAGAGAATAATGAGAGGAAAAGTTATACCATATACATTTTCATATCACATGAATTTTGTGTGGCATATATATGCTACCATGTCAAAAATAAAGCTGTTTTATTTGGCATTTGTATCTTACATTCTTTAATAATTTACATTGCTAAAAATTAATATTCTTACATATTGAGAATATATAGATCTGACTGCTCAGCATGTAGAGATTAAAATCAAAATCAGTACTCTATTTTCATACTGCATTACACACTAATTAGAATCCCAATGTCGATTGTTTTATCTCTGCTTTCCTTTCACGGAGTCTGTGTTTTACAGTTCAGAATAAAGAATCAATTGAACCACTGTTGTAGCTCATATCTAGATGTCTCCCCAAAGCCTCATGCGCTCCTAGGTGGGGCTCTGGGGAGGTGAGTGAATCATGGGTATGAGATACTGGATCAGTTCACTGATTGTTTCAGCACAGTTCTGGGTGTGGATGATAGATTTACTGAAGACAGAAGCCCTATCCTAGGAGGGAGGGGTAGCACCAACCAAAAGGCCTGTAGCCTGAGTGGAACATAGAAAGCAAGTAGAAAGTCTCACTGCTTTCTGCCTGCTTGCCAAAAGCTGTTTCTCCTCTGCAATGTCCCTCTGCCATCTACCCTGCATTGTAGTGAGCAGACTATGAAATGAAACCTCAACAAACTGTGAGCTAAAGTAAATCTTTCCTCCTTTCACTTGTAGGTGTAGGGTAGTTTGTCCCAGCAAAGAGGAAGTAACTAAGATTACTCTCTTCAAAAGGGCAGGAAATTTAAAAGCATATTCTGAGTGCCCATCATCTTGAAAAATATTTATGCATGCCTGCCCTCATTAGAACACAGAAATTCTAATGAGTAAAACGATGTTTAAGTACCCTTTTATTTTCCCTTCTGCTGACAGCTATAGTGTATGGCCTTTCACTAACTAGAATATTACTGGCCAATAAATAAATCTGTAACACAAACCAATGTTTTCTCTAGTCTAAAGAAGTAAAATTCCAAGTAACTAAATACAGTGTTATCACTGATACATTGTGTCAACTTGAGAAGTTTAAAAGTTTAATTAAGAGATTCAGCAAGGACCCAGGGTTCTTACTTTGTAGGTATCTTCATCCTGTGCAAGAGGAGGGGGCACAGAGATTTTGTGAGTGCTTCACCGACCCAGGGGGTGGCCTATGTACAATATAAGGAAGGAGAAGAGGTTTGTTTTCTCCCTTTTTGCTCTGGCTGCTGCCTTGAAGTGTTGCCCAGTGCCATGCCACCCTGCCTTGGACCAAGCTGATTATGGACTGAAATCTCCAGAAACTGTAAGCGAAATAAACCTTTCCTTCCCTAATTTTGGGTGTCAAGTATTTTGTCTCAGCAATGAGAGAAAAGTAACCAAGACACACAGACCACAATCAGTGATTCAGCTGAGAAAAATGAAAGGTTTAAGGGCTGTACAATCGATATATTACAGACTGGAATAGATACTGCATTCTTTACAGACAACAGTAAATAATCACTTTGCCAACATGATTACCAGAGATAGAAATCTGCTGAATAAGCTGAAGTCATATGAAGATTCAAACCAACTTTCAACCCCACAGAAACATGTCTAGCCTCAAGTAAGTCAGTGAGGAAAGACTATTAGTTATGGATGCCATGACCTCCAAAGATAGTAATAATAAAGTACATTTTTATTATAATAATAATGTCTGTAATCAATCAACATCTGGGTAAAAGGAGATCTATAATGACAA
Organism: Cuniculus paca; assembly: GCA_004365215.1. Classification (NCBI taxonomy): domain Eukaryota; kingdom Metazoa; phylum Chordata; class Mammalia; order Rodentia; family Cuniculidae; genus Cuniculus; species Cuniculus paca. Next base: position 2,773 of record RJWT010028249.1, on the reverse strand, counting down.
AATGCTCAATTCTGTGTGTCAGACACAAATAGTAATCTAAAAAAAGAACCTAGAATATGTAAAGTACACTTCATAAGATGAAAAATTACTAAGGAGAAATACAGGTGCTCCTGTCTCATGAAACAACTAGTAAACTTCATTCATTTGAAGTTTCTTCTTTGGAGTCCTTTTTAAAGAACTGCTTTACAGGAAACACTGAAAGCTGTATTCTCAAAACCAAATGAAGTCTTCTCCTTCCTTACTTTGACCAGCAGGCTGATTATGCAATAACAGAAAGGCAAACCTTAAATTTATTAGAGAACAAGTTTTTTTGCAAGGTTTCCAGTGCCTTTTGGTTTTGGCCTTGATAGAAAACCCACAAGAATAGCCTTGCATGCAAAACTCTGGCCTAACCAGGAGACTCACAAGTACATAAAATCTATTATCAACTACACAACCTTTCTCAGTCCTGCACTGGGGTGAAGTCTTGTGGGAGGGATAAGAAAGGACAAGCCAAATCATGAGTTCCAAACCAATCACTAGTATCTAGTATGCTGGTAGGCCAAACTTCATTGGCAACAGCAAACATCTTTAGTTGTCCAGGAAAAATTTGATCACACGATGAAAGTTGGTATTTATGAGAATCCTTGTTCAATCAAATAACTGAAACTATAAAATTTTTCATACCTTTGGGTTAACAAAATGGTGGAATTCAAACAAACATATAGTCAGGTCTCACATATCTTGTATTTTTTACTTTACCCATCTTCAAACAAAGTCTTAACGGTATCTAATTAAGGGAAACTATCCAAAGAAGAGAAAACAAAGTTGTTTCTCTCTCCTTGGAAAAGATCTTTATATAATACAAGTAATTCTACACCCTGGGAAAATTTAGTCTCCTAAATGTACTATGTTCTCCTGTGTAAAACAGTACAAAACAATTCAAGAGTTTAAATAAAACACTAGCAAGTGAGTGCTTTTGAAAACTGGAATACAGAAATCATGTGATACTGTAAATTGGCATGTTGTAACATATGCTGCACTGCTAAATTTCAAAGCAAACTTTAACAAAAGGAATTTAAGGCATATTTAATCTTTTTTAGCAAAAGTACAAAATATTAACAATCTCAGTAAAACAAAAGTTAGCTAACACAAGATATTCATGTATTAAGAATCTGAGTCAAGATGACTGCAGGGCAACTTTACAGAGCCATTTTGCATCGAACTTCATTAGAAGTAGCAGAAATTTCATGTACCTAAGAACTCAAAACCTCACTGTATCTGATGCCATGTCCTAATATTAGAAGAGAAAAAGCATCATGAGATTCTCTTAGGAGAATATGCTAAGACCTTAGGAAAGAATCTGCTCATCCATCACTGTGCATTTGAAGGGAAATTAAGAATTTCAAATAAAGCCTGCCAAGTATGTTCACAAAGACTAGGCAGACATGTACGTGTCGACAAGCCTGATAACAGGACATTTCTTCTTTTGTGTAAGCTTGTCCAACTGATGACCTTGCAATGTAACTTAAAATGTTACAGGACATTTCTTCCTCTGCATAACCCATGCTTTGTATAACAGATGGCCTTATGATATAACCTGAAAGGTGTAAACTCCCTTAGCAACCCAAAGATGTCATCCGAACCTTCCATTCATAATGCACTGAATCTGCCTTTGTACCTCCCCCTTACTTTCCCCATAAAAGCCCCAGAACTCTGCTGGGCAGGGCTGACTCTTAGGGAAGGAATCTCAGTCAAGCTCACAGGTGTAAAACACTGCCTCTCAAACCTCCTCAGTGCCCTTCCTTCCCGTGTTTGGTCTGTTTTCCACAACACTTTAAGTAGTCAAGTATTTATAAACACTGTCCATGTGTAACCACTGAGTGGTTTTTGGATTCTGGATTATAATACACAGAAGTAAAGATCCCAACTCAAGACAAGTGTTAGAAACAAAGACGGCAAAAGAAACACGGTGTGTGTTGGTATACGTAACTGTGATGAAAGTATCTTGAAGCGTGTAGCTATTCATAAGTTTTTTAAATGCATCCTGTTTGGGCAACTGTGTGAAAAAAAAAATAAGGAGAAAATAACACTTGAGAAGAAAGCATAAAAAAATTCTCCTCATTTCATGGTAGAAGTGGTGACCAGTAACAATTTTTCACCAAAACATGACACAGCAAATGTTTCACTTAAAAATCCACAAACTGGCCAAGAAATGTAAAATATACCTTTAAATCATTATTATTAGAAACCAAAGCGGATTTTCCTCCAAGTTCTTTTGAGGAGGGCAGCATTGGGAGTTAAACTCGGAGCCTCTGCACAGAGCTACAATCCCCCAATTCTACTGTTATGAGTTTCAAGACAAAGTTTCACTAAGTTACAAAGTTGCCCAGGCTTGAAGGTGAGATCCTCCTGCCTCAGCCTCACATATAACACATATACATGCCACCACACCCAGCTTCGTTTTTTGCATTTTAGGCTATTTTTCTAACTACCATATTTTACTAATCTGCCAACTATGGCAAAATTCAATGATTCAACATTTCCTTTATTTAGCATGGCCTGAAAATTGTCTAAATTCTTTAATTCCAAAAATAAAGTAACCAGAACCAAAAAGTAACTTAATACAGTATGAAATAAAAACTTTGCATATGAGACTTTCAAAAGGAAAAGTCTTTTTCTAACTGATCTATCTTTAAGAAAATGCCACATTAAAAAAACAAAAAGGAAGGAATCGGGGGTTGCTGTCACAGCATTGAAAAAGAAGATTCTGTGTACAGTAGCAAAAGAAACA
>RJWT010028248.1:0-15275 GCA_004365215.1 Cuniculus paca | reverse complement strand
TCAAAAAGCTAGGACTGGAAGTCCCATTTGACCCAGCTATTCCGCTTCTGGGCATATTCCCAGAAGAAGTGAAATCATCTTACCACAGTGATATATGTGTACCCATGTTTATAGCAGCACAATTTGTAATAGCCAAATCTTGGAAACAACCCAAATGCCCATCAATTGAGGAATGGTTAAAGAAGATGTGGTACTTTTATACAATGGAGTACTATTCAGCTATAAAAAATGATCACATTGAGGCTTTTATAGGTAAATGGATGCGACTTGAGACCATACTCATAAGCGAAATAAACCAAGCACATGTGTAAACACCGCATTGTCTCCCTAGTGTAAGAAACTGAAAGACTCAATAAGATACAAAATTCCTGATAAATATGGAGAAATGGTTCTGAAATCTAATAGTGCTTTTATTCTTTGATGTGATTGGTTTAAGTCCCTTTCCTACTATTTGAAGGCAATATGTGAGAAGATATGAACAGCTCTTTTGAAAAACAGGGGACATTACGGTAGCCATTGCTGGTTTCTTGTTGTCCAACTTGAAGGCCTGTAATGCTCTTTTGTTTTATCTGGTTTTATATTACTTTGTTTTGCTTGAGTTTATTGTCTGTAAATGTATGAACAACCATTTTGAAGAAAGCAAGAGACACTAGGGTAACTATTGTTAATCTCCTGTTGTTATGTTTTGAAAACCTGTATAGCTTGCAGTGTTCTGTTTTGAATGTTTGACTCTATTCTGTTTTCTTTTGGCTTTGTTTTGTTTTGTTCTGTTTTGTTTTGTTTTGTTCTATTCTCTTTAAAATAAATAAAAAATAAAAGAAGTTTAAACAGCAGTGAGTTCAGGCTGTGGAGGACTTGGTGGTCCTCCCCTTTGGTGGAGTGAGAAGTAAAGCGGGTGGTATGTGGTTTTCTGAGGGTACTGAAGTCAAAAGTACTGGGATAGAGTCCAGGGGGCCTTCTTAGCTCCACTCTCTGCCTACTTCCAGCACAGAACTCAGTGATCTGTTTGCTTTCTCCACCCACTGACCTGATCAACACTGAAAGCCTCTGGAGTGACTGGTGCCCTGAGGCAGACAACACACCACTGGCCCTGACTGGGGTTGGGGGGGGGCAACTGGGCAGGACTTAGCTTTCACACAGCAAAAAGTGAGTGTGGAAACCCAACAGGCCACAGCTGTGACTCCCTCCCCTAACAAATGGATAGGCACAGTGTGTGTGTGTGTGTGTGTGTGTGTGTGTGTGTGTGTGTTACTAGGGATGAAACCCAGGCTCTTCATTCACACTGAGCTACAGCCATAGCCTTTTTTTTATATGTTGAGAAAGAATCTCTTTGAATTTCCTAAATTGTCCAGACTAAACTTTATACCCTCCTGCTTCAGCCTCCCAAAATGTTGAGATTATAGGCATATGCTACCATGTCAGCTGACATGGATACATTTTTGGAGTAATTTCTCTTTTTATTTGTTTTTGGGATTATTGTTCAGATTTAGTTTGGTTCTTCTAGTTTTTTTACTTTGTTACTTTTACCTAATTCCATTTACTTTTTAAAAGTTGCTTTAGGCATGTCCTCCATCACCCTGGGATGGTGGTGCCTGAGAGAAAAGTATGAGTCCAAGCTCTGCACTTCCTTCATTGTCCCCAGGATGGCAGTGTCTACAGGAGTGTAAGGATACATGCCTTTGGCTGGTGGGCTAATCAGAAACCCACAACCCAGGTTAACACCCAGGCCCGGCAGCACAGGCGCATACACCCCTTTGGAGAGCAGAGTAACCAGTGAGACCAGCATCGGGGAAGTGTCTGAAGCAGTAGCCAGGAGCCAGTAGTTGGGCTCTGGAGGACTCTACCAACAGAAGAGCAGTCCCAGCCCCCAGGTTCAGAGGCCAATATCAGCTCCAAACCCAGCGTATTTCAGGGATTTAACATGGACGCCATCACAGAACTGCGAACACCAGAGGTATTTTATTCTCCCTTGTTTATCTGATTGGCTATCCCTTTCCTGTCTGATTGGATGTTACCTTCTTTCGTTTTGTATCCTGTGGTTATTTTTGTATTTGGGTTTTTTTTTTCTCCTCTCTTTCTCTGGTCTTTTTCTTTTTTCTTTTCTTTTTTATTCTCTTTCTCTTTCCTCCTTTTTTTCACTGTTTAGGTTTCTTACTTTTCCTTTTTGTTTTCTTCCATCAATCCTCTTTCTCTTTCCTCAACTACTTCCTGAATTTAAACTTTCAAGTGAGTAATCTGTCTCTGCCCTTTCTAACTACTCCTTTGCAGTCTTTCATTCTTTCCCTCCTGTATCCTCCAGTTTCCCAAAACTCGGGTGATCATCCTTTGAATTCCAGCCTTGACTCTACATTTGACATCAATCATCACTTTAGCCTGCCCCTTGCAGAAGGGTAAAATTACTCCACTATGGGGAAAAGCACTGTGTACAAGTGAATGGTATGTTTGATTTTGTTATATAATCTTAGAGTTTGCTCCTGTGAGTGGAGGTAGACGTTACTGGTTACCATAGTTTGTCAGTAGTTAAGCTATAGTTGAAACTATTATTGTTACTAACTATACTATTTTAGCCAGAATGTCATAGATGTTATAAACATCTCCTCTGTATGATAACAATGTGATTGGATATGGTTCTAATCATCACCACAGTCCAGTACCAAAGGATTAGGAGACGAGCCAAACAAAGACATCAAAAGGCATTATGGTAATTATTGTTGGTTTCATAATGTATTGAAGTCCTGTATCACTTACACTGGTTTGTTTTGATTGGTTTTATTCTGTTTTATCCTCTTTAAAATAAAAAAAAAATAGTAATTTGCATCCTTTACAAATTAGGAAGGTAGGTTCTTGGAACCACCTAAATCTAAGGACATCCCTGAAGAACAGACATCTCCTAGGGAAGTCTCGATACTGGTGATAAAGCTATATATCATAAGAAATTGGCAAGCATCAATGGAGAAAATGAAATAAAATTTAAAAAGATGAAATAGAAAATAACAAGACGCAGAAGCAAAATACAATCTCAGACCCTCAGCCCACCCAGGACAAGTCAGGAACTCAATGAGATAGATGAAATTGCAAGTCAAACACTGGAACTTGCTAAAATGATAGCAACAGAAGTGAAAAAACAAGTGGAAAAGACTACAGAGAAAATAATCTCTCAGATACAAAAAGAAATGATGCTTAAAATCAAAGATATTAGAGAAGACACAATAAAAGAATAAATGAGCTTAGAAAAATGATGGAAACAAAAAATGCCCAACATAGGAAAGAAATGGAATCCATGAAACAGATCTGGACAGAAATCCATGAGATTAAAACCTCCATTGAAAGTATCTGCAATGTACCGAATGAAGGAGAGGATAGAAGTTCAGATCTTGAAGACACAATTGTAGCTTCTGATCATGAAAAGAAAAATATCTTAAAAATAGCAAAAGACCATGAAAAATCAATCAAACAGCTGCAAGATAAAGAACAATAACAGAAGATTGACTGGGGTCAATGAGAAAGCTCAAGACAGAGTAAATGCCATTTAAAAAAAAAAAAAACTTCATGGAAATAGTGGCAGAAAATGTCCCAAGCATGAATAAAGAATTTGACATATAAATAAATGAAGCATACAGAACTCCAAATAGCCATGATCAAAATAAAACTACCCCAAGATGTATTAATCAAGATTCCAGAAATTCAGCACAAGAATAGAATGAATATTAACAACTGTTAGAGAAAAGAAACAGATCACCTACAGTGAAAAGCCTATCAGAATCACAGAGGCTTCCCAACACAAACCTTCAAGTCAAGAAGAGTTTGGAGTTATAACCATCAATGTTAATGGTCTCAATTCACCGATAAAAGACACAGACTGGCAGAATGGATCAAGAAGCAAGATCCAACAATATGCTATATACAAGAAACACATTTAATTCAGAAAGAAATTCACAGACTGAAAGACAAAGGGTGGAAAATAATACTCTATGTGACAAGAACCCAGAAAAAAGCAGGGGTAGCTATTCTATTTGCAGACAAAGTGAATTTCAAGTCAAGACTGATTAAGAAAGATAAAAAAGGTCACTATATCCTCATAAAGGGAACAATCCAAGAGGAAGAGATAACAATCATAAATATATATGCAACAAATACCAGAACACCCAACTATATAAAACAATTACTAATGGACATGAAAAAATAAAATAAGCCCTAATACAATTGTATTGGGATACCTTAACACCCCACTGTCATAAAAAGATCAACTAGACAAAAAAATCAATAATGAAATATTAGAACTAAATCAAACTTTTGAACAAATGGACTTGCAAGATGTCTATAGAGTGTTCCACTCCACAACATCAGAATACACATTCTTCTCAGCTGCACATAGGATGTTCTCCAAAATAGACCATATATTGGCTCATAGAACATGCTTAAGTAAATGCAAAGGAATTGAAATTTTCCCATGCATACTATCAGACCACAGTGCAATGAAACTGGAAATCCATGGCAAAGGAAATGAGAAGAACTTCATAAACACATGTAAATTAAATAGCACCCTACAGAACAACCAATGGGTCACAAATGAAATGAAAGAAGAAATTAGACAGTTTTTACAGTTGAGTGATAATGACAATACAACATATCAGAACTTGTGGGACACAATGAAAGCAGTCTTAAAACGAAAATTTATAGCAGTAAATACCCAAAGCAGGAAAACAGAGCAAGTGCATATAAACAACTTAATGTCGAACCCTAAACTTTTAGAAAAAGAAGAGCAGGCTAAACCAAAAGCTCATACAAGGGAGGAAATTATAAAGATCAGAATAGAAATTGACACACAGGAGACTAACAAAACAATACAAAGAATCAATGAATCAAAGAGTTGGTTCTTTGAAAGATTAAATAAAATTGACAAACCCTTAGCCAACCTTATCAAAAAAAGGAAAGAAAAGACTCAAATCCATGCAATTAAGAATGATAAGGGCAAAATCACAATAGGTCCTGCAGATATCCAGAAAATCAACTATACCTACTTTGAAAACTTGTATTCTAATAAGATGGAAAATACAGAAGAAATGGACAGATTCCTAGACACATATGAATTACCAAAGCTGAACCAAGAAGATATAAACATCCTAAATAACTCAATATCGATAAATATAATTGGAGATATAATTAAAAATCTATCAACAAGCTGAGCGTGGTGGTGCACTCCTGTAATCCCAGCACTCAGGAAGCTGAGAGAGGATCATTGAGAGTTCAAAACCAGCCTGGGCTACAAAGTGAGCCCAAGGTCAGCCTGAACTGCATTGCGAGACTCTGTCTCAAAAAGACAAAAAAAAAAATCTATCAACACAGAAAAGCCCAAGCCCTGCTGGATTCACTGCTGAATTCTATAAGAAATTTAGAGAAGACCTAACACCACTACTACTCAAACTCTTTAATGAATTGAAAGGGAAGTGATACTCCCAAATTCATTCCTGGAAGCAAACATCACACTGATTAAAACCAGAGAAGGACCCAACTAAGAAAGAGAATTACAGGCCAACCTCCTTAATGAACATTGACACAAAAATCCTCAATAAGATACTGGTAAACAGACTGCAGCAAATTGTCAAAAAGATTGTATACCATGATCAAGTAGAATTCATCCCAGAGATGCAGGGATGGTTCAACATATGTAAATCCATAAATGTAATACACCATATTAACAGAGCCAAGGACAAAAATCATATGATCATTTCAATAGATGCAGAAAAAGCTTTTGACAAAGTCCAGCACCCATTCATAATAAACACTGTACAGAAAATTGGAATAGATGGTCATTATCTCACTCTGATAAAAGCCATCTATGAGAAACCAACAGCCAACGTCATACTAAATGGACAAACACTGAAAGCTTTCACTCTAAAATCAGGAACAAGACAAGGATGTCCACTGTCTCCACTCTTACTCAACGTAGTCCTGGAAACTTTAGCTGGAGCAATTAGACAAAAGAAAGAAATAAAAGGAATAAAGATAGGAAAGGAAGAAGTTAAACTATCATTATTTGCAGATGACATGACACTCTACTTAGAAGACCCCAAAAACTCCACCAAAAGACTCCTTGATTTAATAAGCAAATTCAGTAATGTAGCTGGTTACAAAGTTAGCACTCAAAAATCAATAGCCTTCCTGTACACAAATAACAAACTTACTGAGAGGGAAATCAGGGAAACAATATCTTTTACAATAACATCCAAAAAAATGAAATACCTAGGAATCAATCTAGCAAAGGAGGTAAAACACCTCTATATTGAAAACTACAGTACTCTGTAAAAGGAGATTGAAGAGGATATTAGAAAATGGAGAGGTACCCCATGCTCTTGGGTAGGAACAACCAATATAGTGAAAGTGGCCATACTTCCAAAACTGCTATACAGATTTAATGCAATCCCAATCAAAATTCTAATAGCATATCTTATAGAATTAGAGAAAACAATCCTAAAATTCATCTGCAACCAGAAGAGACCTAGAATAGCAAAGGCAATCCTGGTCAACAAAGACAAGACAAGGGGTATCACAATCCCTGACTTGAAATTATACTATAAAGCCACTGTGATTAAAAACAGTGTGGTACTGGCAAAAAAAAAAAAAAAAAAAAACCAGACCTTAAGGTCAATGGACCAGATAAGAAGATACAGAAATAACTCGAGACACACTAAGCAACCTTGTCTTTGACGAAGGTGCCAAACACATTCACTGGAAGAAAGCTAGCCTCTTTAATAAATGGTGCTGGAAAAAGTAGCTCTACACATGCCAAAGATTAAAACTGGACCCATATCTTTCACAGTGTATGAAGCTAAAATCAAAATGGATCAAAGATCTTAATATTAAAACAGAAACATTAAATCTGCTGGAAGACAGAGTAGGTAAAACTCTTGAAGACACTGGTGTAAGCAAAGACTTTATGAGCAAAACCCAGATTGCACAGAAACTATCACAAAGAATCAAAAACTGGTATCTCACCCTACTAAAAAGCTTTGCACAGCGAGAGAAACCACCAACAGAGTGAAGAGACAACCCACAACATGGGAGAAAATGTTGTCCAGTCATTCCTCAAAGGATTATGATCAAGAACATACAAAGAACTCAAAAAAAAAAAATCAGTCCTCCCAGATTTAAAGACCCAATCCAAAAATGGGCATCTGAGATGAATACATACTTCTCAGATGAAGAAATATAAATAGCAAATAAACACATGAAAAAAATGTTCAGTGTCACTGGTCATTTGAGAGATGCGAATTTAAACAATACTGAGATTCCACCTCACCCCAGAAAGAATGGCTACTATCAAGAAATCAACCAATAATAAATGCTGGGGGGCGCTGTGGGGAAAACGGAACCCTTCTCCACTGTTGGTGGGAATGCAGACTGGTGCAACCACTGTGGAAATCAATGTGGAGATTCCTCTAAAAACTAGGATTGGCGGTCCCATTCAACTCAGTTCCCTTTCTGGGTATCTTCTCAAAAGAATTAAAAACATCATACCACAGTGATATACATGCACCCATGTTTATAGCAGCACAGTTTATAATAGCCAGATCTTAGAAACAAGCTAAATGCCCATCAACTGAGGAGTGGATAAAAACGATGTGGTATTTTTATACAATGGAGTACTATTCAGTCATAAAGAAGGATAAACTGGACACTTTCATAGGTAAATGGATGCAACTTGAGAACATACTCATTAATGAAATAAGACACATGTGTGTAAACATCGTATTGTTTCATTAGTGTGACAAGCTGAAAGAAAAAACATGTGTATGTATATGTATATAAAAAAGTTAATGTAGTTATACTACTGATTTCTCTGAGTTCACTGAAGAGAAAGATTTGTGCTGGCATTGTTCAGACAATTGAATGCAGATGTCTTGTGCTCTGGATGAATGACTTGGGGATGACAAATCAGTCATCCCCAGTGCACAAATCAGTGCACAATGTATGTACCAATACCAATGTATCCCAGTGCACAATTGTTACCCCAATTGACATGTTTTGAAATTTTGTTGTAGTTTTTTTCTTTTTTCTTTTTATCCTTGAATAAAATGGATTTGAAAAAAATGAATAAAATATTAGATTAAAAAGAAAAACGAACAGACACAGGACCAGGGACATATATCTCAGCAGCACAGCCCTTGCTTGGCAAGTGTGAGGTCATGAGTTCAAGTCCCGGCACACACACAAAAAAAGACTGCAGCATCTGGGAGGCTGGGACAGGAGGATCATTGCAAGTTCGAAACCAGCCTGGGCTACAAAGTGAGCTAAAGGCCAACCTGAACTGCATAGTGTCTCAAAAAGACAAGAAAAAAAAATACACAGAATAGCAAAAGCAATCCAGGGTAACAAAAGCAAAGCAGGTAGTATCACAATCCCAGACTTAAAGTTATTTTATAATAAAGCTACAGTGATGAAAACAGCCTGGTACTGGTGCAAAAACAGACATGTGGATCAATGGAACACAATAGAAACAGAAATAACCCTAAGCATTTATAGTTATTTGATCTTTGACAAAGAAGTCAAAAAACGTACACTGGAGGAAAAATAACCTCTTTAATAAGTGGTGCTGAGAAAATTGTATATCCATGTCCACATCAAGAATATATTGCTAGGACTGGGGATATACTTCAGCAACACAGCACCTGCCTGGCAAGCATGAGGTCCTGAGTTTGATTCCCAGTATCAAAAAAAAAGAATATATTGCTGGATGTGGTGGCATATGCCTGCAATCCCAGCACTTGGGAGGCTCAGGCAGAAGGACTGCTGTAAGTTTGAGGTCAGCCTGGGCTACAGAGTGAGTTCAAGTCCAGCCTAAATTATATAGCAAGACTCCACCTCAAAAATACAAATAAAAGAATATATGAAGAATACAAAATATTAGACCCCCTAAAATAAAAGACCTAATTAAAACATGGGCGATTGAAATGAACAGGTACTTCTCAGAAAAACAAGTACATATGACCAGTAAATACATGAAAAAAAATGCTTATCATCGCAGACCATTAGAGAAAGGCAAATTAAAACTATTCAGGGAGGTTCAATCCTCGGTTTCAGGCTTCCCCCATTGTCTTGGTTACTTTTTTCTCGTTGTTGAGACAAAATACCTGACACCCAAAGTGAAGAAAGGAGAGGTTTATTTCTTACAGTTTTGGCGGTTTCAGTCCATACTCAGCTGGCTTCAAGGCAGGGTGGTGTGACTGAGGGGGTAGCTATTCATGGCAGCTGTAAGCGGCAAGAGTGAACCTCGAAAAAGAGTGAAAAACACGACCCCATTCCGACCTTACATTGTATGTTGGCTCCACCCCCTGGTGGGTGCAGTAATCACATTGTCAATCCTAGCACTAGACAGTGATTCAGCCGCTTCCACGACTACATGAGGCTTGTGAGGGGCCATCTATATACAAATGACACTCACCAAAAAAAAAAAACAAAAAAAAAACTCTACCCTCAAAAGAGACTTCCGAGAAAATGGTGGAGTGATAAGCAGCAACAAATGAACCTCTCTAAGACTCAAAATCCAGACCCTGGAAAATAACTTGAGGAAGAGAGGAAAGAGGGTGAATCCTTGGGACCCCAGAAGAATCAAGGAAAAACTGGATTGTGCAGAGAAATGGACAAAGTGCAGAAAGAGGAGGTAAACTGCACTCCCCCCACCACCACAAAATGCCTGGGTTGCAGCATGAGAAAGTATCAAATCTACAGAGACATAGTGAGAGCAAGAAAGCCCAGAGGCCACCAGGAAGAAAAACATAAGTGAAGCAGAGCAGTAGATGCCTTGTGCTACAACAGCCAGTAAGTGACTCCAGTCCAGCCAACTGCCAGGTTCCCAGGAGAAGGTGCTTGGTCAGATGCCTTTTAGGGTGGGGTCTGCTGAACCCAGGACGCAGAATCCCTGGGTTAGTTTTATCTCAGGGCTCCCAGTGTTGAAATCCCACAGCAACTGGGTGAGAGAAGGCTGCGGTACATGTCCAGGATTAGAGAGCCATGGTCATGTGTATGAGGGACTCCCAAAGTGTTTCTGGTAGAATGACTCAGGACCCAGGACCCAGAGGCCAGGAACAACCTGAACTTCTGTGGATCTGAAAGCACCAGAATTGGCACACCACCCTAAAACTACTGCATGCTTGCTGGGATCATCTAGCACCCTGCCCTAATCCTACTACAGATTTACTGGGATTACCTTAAATGGATCTACGCTCTAATTTGAACCCTACCACAAACCTGTAGAAAATAACCACAGGCTTGAAGTCACAGATGAATTTCCTTTTTTGTTTCTTTTTATTTTTTTAATGGGTTTGTTGTTATTTGGTTTTGTTCATTTATTTTTTTCTTCATTGTTTTTGCTTTTTCATGAGTGTGAACAGTTTCTAGTTTAGTTTCGTTTTGTTATTTTTATTTTTTCCCTTCTTTATTTCCCTCAGGTCTTCACCAGTTTCCTGAAGTTTGAATAATCTTCCTTTACCCTTCAGCCTTTTTTCTAATCTCTTTCTCTACTTTTATTTCTGTATTTTTTTCTGTTATCCCTTTTAAATTTTCTCCCTTGAGGGTAAACTTAATCTATTAAGTGGATATTTACTGAATAAAATTTTCTGATTGGTGCTAAATTTTGTTATAAAAACTGTGAAATTTGTTCTGATGGTTAAAAGTGATAAATTAATAGTTATCACAGTTTGTCATTTTCTGAACTGTGCATGATGCTATAACTGTACTACTTTAGCTAAGGTAGCATAGTTGTAATCAGTTGTTCTTCCTTGTATGGCAATACTGAGACTGCCTGGGGTCATAAACAACACCATAGTCCAGAACCAAAAAACTAGGTGTTAGACCAGACAGACACAAAACTTCAATCCCTAACAAATCAAAGAGGCAGGCTCTTGGAACAGACTCAAAAGCAAAAATCCAGTTATACCTAGATGACATCTTTTAAAAATAATCATTTCCTAAAAAGGCCTAATACTAGTAACAAATCTACCACCATAAGTAAGTTACAAACATCAGTGCACAAAACAATTTTTTAAAAACTGAAAATAGGAAAACATAGAACCAAGATACCATGCCAGACCTCCAGTCATCCAAAGTAAATCAAAAGAAATCAAAAGGCACCCAACTGGATACAAGAAACACATTTAATTCAAAAAAGTTCATAGACTAAAAGTCAAAGGATGGAAAACAATACTCCATGTGACAGGAACCCAGAAAAAATCAGGGAGAGCTATTCTAGTTGCAGACAAATTGGATTTCAAAACAAGACTGATAAAGAGAGACAAAGAAGGTCACTACATACTTGTTAAGGAAAACATCCCAGAGGAAGAGATAACAATCATACATATATATATATATATATATATATATATATATGCACTAAATACGGATACAGTCAACTATATATAATGAATATGAAAAATCAGATAAGCACCATTACAATTATAATAAGGGACCTCAATACCCTACTGTCACAAATAGATCAACTAGATTAAAAAAAAACAAATATCATAGCTAAATCAGAAAAAGAAAATGAGGTTAAGAGTTTGCACAGCAAAGTAAACAGGGCAGAGACAACAGAATTGAAAAAAAAATTTCCAGCTACTCCTCTGACAGAAATCTAATATCAAGAATTTATAAAGAACAAAAAGACCCCCCCAAATTAAAAATCAGCAACTAAAGTGAGTATGCACCTCTCAGAAGAATTGCAACTGGCCGATAAATACCTTAAAATATGTTCAACATCTTTGCCCATTAGAGAAAGCAAATTAAAACAAAATTTAGATTTCATCTTATTCCAGAGATAATGACTATCATCAAAAACAACAAATGCTGACATGGCTGCAGGGGAAAAGGTACAGTTTTATATTCTGAGTGGGAATGTAAACTGGTAAAATCACTATGGAAATTAATATGGAGATTCCTCAAAAAGCTAAACGTAAAAACTCCCTTTCATCCAGTTACTTCCCATTTTGGTATTTTCCCTTAAGTATTAAAGACATCATATAACAGTGATACACAAATATCCATGTTTATGAGCTCAACTCATAATAGCTAAATCATAGAAGCACGCTATACGCGTATCAATAGATGAAGAAATGTGGTACAGTATACATAATGGAGTATCATAAAGAATATGAATTTGAGTCATGTGTAGGAAAATGAATACACCTTGAGACCATAATATCAAGTGAGATACATCTGACACACCGGCTTAAATATTGCATAGTTTCTTTTGGAAATCACAAAAATTATAACAAAGTACAAGATAGAAAACTCAAACAGGGAGATACACATTTTATAAATGTTAAGTGGATCTTAAAGGGAAGAGAGAGTGAAGGACAGGAAGGGGAAGTAAAAAGAATTAAGATGTGTTATGCAAATACACCAAATTCCCATTTAATGTAATAATTATGAACTGCAAGTTTTACCAATAAAAAAATTAAAATTAATTCAAAGCATACAAATAAGTGAATAAATTAAGGAAAGCAATTCAGGATAGGAAGAGTTAATTCAACAAAGATTCTGAAGAACCAAACAAAAATTCTGAAAGTAAAAAGCAAAATAAGTCAAGTCAGAAACTCAGTAGAAATTTTTACTGACAGGACAATACGAAAGACAGAATTTCAGGACTTAAATATAACACTTAAGATCTGGGCATGTTGGCACACACCTGTAATCCCAGCACTCAAGAAGCTGAGGTAGTAGGATCATTTGAGTTTGAGACCAGCTGGGCTACAAAGTGAGTTCAAGGCCAGCCTGAACTGCATAGTGAGACCCTGTCTCAGAAAGACAAAAAAAGAAAAGAAAGAAACATAACATTGAGGAATTATTACATGCAGACATTACTAAAGAAAAAATTACACAGTGGGATCAAAACATCTAAGAACTTTGGGACATAGTTTAAAGACCAAACCTATGAGTTTTTCTTGTAAATAGAATATAGACCAATCACAGGGAAAATTTAATGAAATAACAACAGAAAATTTCCCAAACCTTGGAAAAGAGATAGAAACCCAGGTACAGATGGCATTTCAAACCACAAACACATGCAATCTGATAGCAACCTCCCCACATCACATTACAGTGGTACCTCAGTTCATGAGTGATTTTGTGAGTAATCTGGTTTTCAAACAGAAGTGTTTGGCAAAATTTCTTTTTGTTTGTGAACATTTCATTTTATGACACTAAAATAATATCATTCATAAGACCTAAAAAATGCAGGAAAAAATTACAGGTTAATATAATTCAATGTGAATAAAAAATTTTTTAAATGGATTGATGTATTAAAATATACTGACCAAGGCAAAGTGACATATGTTTACAGTCCCAATGCACTTGACCCCAGGAGTTTGAGGCCAGCCTGGGCAACACCATGAATATGTGTCTAAAAAAAAAAAATTGACAAATGTTGGATTGGACAAAATGGGGTATGTGTGCTACAGCCTGTCTTTTCATTGATTACAGTTTAAAATTCTGGACAAAATATAAATAGTAATGACCTGAGTACTCTGAAAGTACACAGTAGGCAGTAGTCAGATTAAGAAAGTCATACTTACAAATGGCATCATGAGATAGAGCATATCCTAGATCATTGGTGGCAAACCTTTTTAGACAAGTGTACAAACTACAACACAAAACCCACTGAATGATGAGATTTTATATATTTTTCATCTTTTTTTGTTTTTAATTACTTTCACTGGTACAGTTTAGATATACATAATGATCACATTCATCACAGGAAATCTGTACCTATACATAACATGTCTTGGTTTTGTTTTTCCATTTCCCTCCCTTCCCCCTTCGATCTGTTTTCCCTTATTTATGAACGCTTTGTTTCCATTTTTTTCTTCTATTCTTTTTTTTCCCTTCTTTTCACCCTTCCCCTTCCCTAATTCCCCTTCACATTTGAACTTTTTTTCCTATTTCTCAATATCTATGAAACATTTTGGTACTTATATATGCTTTTGGTTTCTCACACCAAAAAGAACACTCATAGTGTTCTTTTAATTTGCATCTCTTGAGTGACCAATGATGTTGAACACTTTTTATATATTTAATTGCTATTTGTACTTCATCTGAGAAGTGTCTATTCATTTCCTGCCCATTTTTGATCGCATCTTTAAATTTGGGGGGGGGGTTTAGTGTGTTCTTTGTATATTCTACATGTTAGTCTTTTGTCTGAGGAATAGTTGGAAAAAATTCTTTTCTCAAAAAAAAAAAAAAAACTCTTTTCCCATCCTGTGAGTTGTCTCTTCACTGTGTTGGGGATTTCTTTTACATGCAAAAAACTTTTGAATATGATGACATCTCAGGTGTTGATTTTTTGTAATATTTT
This sequence comes from Cuniculus paca, assembly GCA_004365215.1. Taxonomy (NCBI): domain Eukaryota; kingdom Metazoa; phylum Chordata; class Mammalia; order Rodentia; family Cuniculidae; genus Cuniculus; species Cuniculus paca. Next base: position 928 of record RJWT010028248.1, on the reverse strand, counting down.
ATGTGTGACTGGAGTTTTGGCCATAAAGTCTTAGTCCATACCTTATGTCTTAAAGAGTTCTACCTATTCTATCTTGCAACAAATTTAGTATTTTTGTTTTACTTTTTAGATCTTTGATCCATTTTGATTTTAGTTTAGTGCTTTTGGCGACTGGTGAAGAGGATGAGAGGAAAACAAAGTAGGAAGAAACAAAAACAACAAAACAAACAAAAATCTGCACACTCATGAAGAAACAAGAATATCTGATCAAAATAAAGAGTGAGATTTTCGTGATTCCAAGCCTGAGGTTATCTTCTGTGGTCTACAGTTTTGTGGTAGTGTGCACTTCAGGTGTGTTTCTGCTGCCACTGGTAGACAAAAGAGGCAGACAGGGCCCAGATCCCAGCTGAATGTGCCCAGAAACCCTGCAACAGGAATAGGGCGAAGTGCTGATTAAACTGCTTTCAGTTGACCCCACCCCAAGATGGCATCCAGTCAATCACCATCTCCTGGGGGACATTTGGACTGCAGTCACTCACCAGTCACTAAAATTCACAGCATCCACTGCCCTGCTCCACTGGTGCATTTCTCTGTGGAGGCCTCTGGGGTACTCTGCTATCACCGCAGTTCTGTAGGTTCCAGTCTCCTCTCTCATGCTGTGGGCAGGGAGTCAGGGAGAAAGCACAGTTTGCCACCTCCCTCTTCTGCATTAAGTTCCAACACCTCACTTTCCCTATGGACTCAAATTCTCCTTTCAGAACTTTCCTGGGTCTGCGGGATCTATCTCCCTCCTTCTCTTCCCCAAGTTGCTATACTCTAGCATCTGGACTCTCAATCTCAGAAACATTGATTTGCCACTGCTCACCATTCTGCCATCTTCCTGGAAGTCTTGATGTTTTAGTTTAGAAAAAACAACTCATACAGTAACATCTTTTATCCTGAAAGAAAA
>RJWT010028247.1:0-15273 GCA_004365215.1 Cuniculus paca | reverse complement strand
CCAACAACATCAGAGTATACATTCTTCTCAGCTTCACATGGTACATTCTCTAGAATAGACCATATATTGACCCATAGAACATGCTTAAATAAATGCAAAGGAATTGAAATTATCCCATGCATACTATCTGATCACAGTGCCATCAAACTGGAAATTAATGACAAAAGAAATTGCAAAAACTCCATAAACACATGGAAATTAAATAGCACACTCTGGAACAATCAGTGGGGCACAGAGGAAATTAAAGAAGAAATTAAACAATATCTACAAGCAAATGAAAATACAAATACAACTTACCGGAATCTGTGGGATGCAATGAAAGCAGTCCTCAGAGGGAAATTTATTGCAGTGAATTCCCACATTCAGAAAATGGAACAAATGCAAATAAACAATCTGATGTTACACTTGAAACATATAGAAAAAGAAGAACAAGCCCAACCCAAAGCCAAAAGAAGGGAGGAAATTGTAAAGATCAGAGCAGAAATTAATACAATTGAGACTAAGAAAACAATACAATGAATCAATGAATCAAAGAGCTGGTTGTTTGAAAGAATAAAATTGATAAGCCGCTAGCCAACCTTATTAAAAAAAGGAAAGAGAAAACTCAAATTCATGCAATAATGAATGAAAAGGGTGAAATCACTACAGACCCTGTGGAAATACAGAAGATCATCAATTCCTATTTCGAAAATCTTTACTCTCATAGGTTCGAGAACACCGAAGAAATGGACAGATTTCTAGAAACATATCAATTACCAAAACTGGACCAAGAAGATGTAAAACTACCGAATAATCCAATTTCAGTTAATGAAATCGAAAATGTAATTAGAACACTTCCAACCAAGAAAAGTCCAGGACCTCATGGATTCACAGCTGAGTTCTACAAGAAATTCAAGGAAGACTTAATGCCAACAGTCCTCAAACTCTTCAATGAAATCGAAAGGGAAGGAAGTCTCCCCAAATCATTCCTGGAAGCAAGTATTACCCTAATACCAAAAGCAGAGAAAGACCCAACCAAGAAAGAGAACTACAGGCCAATCTCTCTAATGAACATAGATGCAAAAATCCTCAATAAAATATAGGCAAACAGAATCCAGCAAGTCATCAAGAAGATTATAGACCATGACCAAGTAGGATTCATCCCAGGAATTGAAGGATCGTTCAACATACGCAAGTCAATAAATGTGATACACCATATCAATAGAGCCAAAGATAAGAACCACATGGTCATTTCAATAGATGCAGAAAAAGCTTTTGATAAAGTCCAACACTCTTTCATGATAAGAACCCTACAGAAAATTGGAATAGATGGCCTTTACCTCAATCTGATAAAAGCCATCTATGACAAACCAACAGCCACTATCACATTAAATGGTCGAAAGCAGAAAGCTTTCACTCTAAAATCGGGAACAAGACAAGGATATCCATTATCACCACTCCTATTCAATATAGTGCTGGAAACATTAGCCAGAGCAATTAGACAAGAGACAGAAATAAAAGGAAGAAGAATAGGAAAGGAAGAAGTTAAGTTATCACTATTTGCAGATGACATGATACTCTACATAGAAGACCCACAAAACTCCATAGAAAGGCTTCTGGATATCATAACCAAATTCAGTAATGTAGCTGGATACAAAGTCAATACTCAGAAATCAGTCACATTCCTATACACAAACAACAAACTCATTGAAAGAGAAATAAGAGAATTCACGCCCTTCACAATAGCATCCAAACAAATGAAATATTTAGAAATCAACCTAACAAAGGAAGCAAAAGATCTATTCAATGAAAATCACAGTACTCTGAACAAAGAAATCGAAGAGGATCTCAGAAAATGGAAAGACATTCCATGCTCATGGATAGGAAGAACAAACATTGTGAAAATGGCCATTCTCCCAAAATTATCATATGGATTTAATGCAATTTACATCCAAAGACCATTAGCATACCTCACTGATCTAGAGAAATCATTCTTAAAATTCATCTGGAACCACAAAAGACCTAGAATAGCAAAGGCACTTCTGGGCAGCAAGGGCAGGACAGGAGACATCACAATCCCAAACTTGAAATTATACTACAAAGCTACAATAATCAAATCAGCATGGTACTGGAATCAAAACAGACCTGGGGATCAATGGAATAGATTAGAAGATACAACCCCAACTACAAACACACTCAGCCACCTTATCTTTGACAAAGGGGCCAAACATGTTCACTGGAAGAAAGATAGCCTCTTTAATAAATGATGTTGGAAAAACTGGCTTTCCATATGCCGAAAACTGAAATTAGACTCAAGCCTATCACCATACACTAAACTAAAGTCAAAATGGATCAAAGATCTAAATATTAAAACAGAAACACTAAATCTGCTGGAAAACAAAGTAGGTAGAAATTTTGAAAACATAGGGGTAGGTGGAGAATTCATGAACAAAAGTCAAACTGCACAGGAAACACTTCCCAGAATCAACAACTGGGATCTTGTCTTGTTAAAAAGTTTTTGCACATCAAAAGAAATCTTCAACAGACTGAAAAGAAAACCCACAAACTGGGAAAAAATTCTAGTCAATTGCCCTTCAGACAAAGGCCTTCTATCTAGAACATATAAAGAATTAAAAAATATGAGGTCCTCGAAATTCAAAGACCCAATCCAGAAATGGGCATCTGAGATGAAAACACACTTCTTAGCTGAGCAAATACGAATGGCAAATAAATACATGAAAAAATGTTCAGCATCATTGGTCATTAGAGAAATGCAAATTAAAACAACTCTGAGATTTCATCTCACTCCAGAAAGAATGGCCAGGATCAAGAAAACCACCAACAATAAATGCTGAAGAGGCTGTGGGGAAAAAGGAACCCTTCTTCACTGTTGGTGGGAGTGCAGACTGGCACAACCACTGTGGAAGTCAGTCTGGAGGTTTCTCAAAAAGCTAGGACTGGAAGTCCCATTTGACCCAGCTATTCCGCTTCTGGGCATATTCCCAGAAAAAGTGAAATCATCTCACCACAGTGATATATATGCATCCAAGTTTAAAGCAGCACGATTTGTAATAGCCAAATCTTGGAAACAACCCAAATGCCCATCAATGGAGGATTGGATAAAGAAGATATGGTACTTTTATACAATGGAGTACTATTGAGCTATAAAAAATGATCACCTTGAGTCTTTTATAGGTAAATGGATGTGACTTGAGACCATACTCATAAGTGAAATAAACCAAACCCACATGTGTAAACACCGCATTGTCTCCCTAGTGTAAGAAACTGAAAGACTCAATAAGATAGAAAAATTCCTGATAAATGGGAATAAAGTTTCTGAAGTCCAACAGTGCTTTTATTCTTTGATTTGATTGGTTTAAGTCCCTTTCCTATAATTTGATTGCAATATGTGAGAAGATAGAAGCAGCTCTTTTGAAAAATGGGACACTACAGCAGCCATTGCTGGTTTCTTGTTGGCCAACTTGATGGCCTGTAGTGCTCTTTTGTTATATCTGGTTTTGTATTGCTTTGTTTTGTTTGAGTTTATTGTCTGTAAATGTATGAACAACCATTTTGAGGAAAGCAAGGGACACTAGGGTAATCATAGTTAATCTTCTGTTGTTATGTGTTGAAGACCTGTGTAGCTTTCTGAGTTTTGTTTTGAAATGCTGTATTTTGTTTGACTCTATTCTGTTTTCTTTTGCTTTATTTGGTTCTGTTTTGCTTTGTTTTGTTCTATTCTATTTAAAATAAAAAAATAAAATAAAATAAAATAATTTTAAATGCAAAATTTTTTTTGACATAGAAAATGACAGCATGAAGAAACAAAATGCAATCTCAGACCTCCAGCCCAGTCACAAGTCCAGGAGATAAGGAAAATGAAAGATACCTGAAATTTGTGAAATGACAGCAACTCAAATAAAGAAACTAATCCATAAGGCTATAGATGAAATCAGATCAGAAATAATCTCTCAGGTAAAAAAATAAATATCAATATTTATAAAGAAATTGCTTAGTAAATCTAGAGTAGAGAGATAAAAAAATAGATGATGATTGGAGGAGGATGAAAACCATGAATGATCAATATAGGAAAGAAATAGAATGCATGAAATGGATTCAAAGAGATATCCAGGAAATTAAAAATTCTACTGAAAGCTGGAAAAACTGCCTGAACAAAACTGAAGACAGACATTCAGACCTTGAAGACATGATGGCAACTAGTGATCATGAAAGGAAAGATCTCTTGAAAATCACAAGGGACCATGAAATAACAATTCAACAGCTGCAAGCCAACACAAAGAAAAATAATATAAGGATGTAAGCATCTGCCTGGCAAGCACAAGGTCGTGATTTTGATCCCTGGTGCTGCAAAATAGTAATAATAATAATAATAATAATAAAAGAAAATCTGGTGTCAATGAAAAAGCAGGAGTCAACACAAATGACATTTAAAAACTATTTGCAGAAGTAATTGCAGAAAATTTTCCAAATATGGGAAAAGAATCTGACATGAAGATAATTGAGGCATATAGAACTCACATTAGCCATCACCAAAATAAATCTACACTCAAACATACAATAATCAAAATCCCAGAAATTCAGTGCAAGAACAGAATATTAAAAGCTGTTAGAGAAAAGAAACAGATCACCTATAAAGGAAAACCCATCAGAATCACAGTTGACTTCTCAATACAAACCCTCAACTCAAGAAGAGCTTGTATAGAAGTATTTCAACTCCTGAAAGAAAACAACTTCCAACCCAGATTTATGTACCCTGCAAAACTATCTTTCAAAAGTAATGGAGAAGGGCTGGGGATCTAGCTCAGCGGTCTAAGCACCTGCCCGGCAAGTGCAAGGTCATGAGTTCAATCCCAGGTGCCGGAAGAAAAAATAAGTTAAAAAAAAAGTAATGGAGAAATAAGATACTTCCATGACAAAGAATGACCAAAGAAATTCATGACCACCAAACTAACCTGAAATAGTTCGTAGACTGAAAGTCAAAGGATGCAAAACAATACTCCATGCAACAGGAACCCAGAAAAAAGCAGGGGGTAGTTATTCTATTTGAAGATAATGTGAACTTCAAACCAAAAATGATCAAAAAAGATGAAGAGGGTCACTACATACTTATTAGGGGAAAACTTCAAGAGGAAGAGATAACAATCATAAATATATATGCATCAAATACAGGAGCACCCAACTATATAAGACAAATATTAATGGACATGAAAAAATCAAATAAGCAATAATACAATTGTAATGGGGGATCTTAATACCCCACTGTCACAAAGTCATATATCAACTAAACAAAAAATCAGCAAGGAAATGACAAAACTGAACCAAATCTATGAACAAATGGATTTAGTAGATGTTTAAAGAGTGATCCACCCAACAAAATTAGAATATACTTTCTTCTCAGCTGGACACAGGACATTTGCTAAAATAGACCATATACAAGCCTATAGGACATGATTAAGTCAATGAAAAGGAATTTAAACTATTCCATGCATTTTATCAGACCTTAGAACAATAAAATTGGAAATTAATGGCAAAAGAAACTGCAAAAACTCCATAGACACATGGAAATTAAATATCACCCCCCTGAAAACCTATGGGTCACAGATGAAATTACAGAGGGAATTAAACAATATCTATAATCAAACAAAACTGCAAATAAAGCATAAGCTATGGGACACGATGAAAGCAGTCCTAAGAAGAAAATGTATAACAGTGAATTATCACACCAGGAAAATAAAATAAGAATGAATTAACAACCTAATGCAGCACCTCGAGCTTCTAGAAAAAGAAGAGAAAATCTAATCTGAAGACCATACAAGGGAGGAAATTATAAAAATCAGAGAAGAAATTAATGCAATTGAGACTAAGAAAACAATACAAAGAATTAATATATCAAAGAGGTGGTTCTTTGAAAGAATAAATAAAATTGATAAAGCACTGGCCAACCTTATTTTTAAAAAAGGAAAGAAAAAACTCTAATTCATGCTTTGAGGAATGAAAATGATAAAATCATTACAGGTCCTGTGGAAATTCAGGAGATCATCAATACCTACTTTGAAAATCTTTACTCACGTAGGATGGAAAACAGAAGAAATGAACAGATTCTTAGGAACATATGAATTAACAAAACTGAATCAAGAAAATATAAAAATTCTGAATAGTCCAATATCAGTTAATGAAATTGAAATTTTAATTAAAACCTTACCAACAGAGAAAAGCCCAGGTCCTGATGGACTCGTGGCTGAATTCTACAAGAAATTTAGAGAAGATTTAATGACAGTACTCCTTAAACTCATTAATGAAATTGAAAGGGAAGCAACACTTCCTAACTCATTCCTGGATGGCAAGTATTACACTGATACCAAAATGGAAAGAGACTCAACCAAACAAAAGAACTACAGGCCAATCTCCCTAATGAACATAGATGCAAAATCCTCAGTAAAATTCTAGCAAACAGAATGCAGCAAATCGTCAAGAAGATTATACACCATGACCAAGTGGAGTCAATTCCAGGTATGCAGGGATATTTCAACATATGTAAATCAATAAATATAATATACCATATCAACAGAGCCAAATACAAAAATCACATGATCATCTCAATAGATGCAGAAAAAGTTTTTTATAAAGTCCAACACTCATTCATGGTAAAAACCCTACAGAAAATTGGAATAGATGACTTTTACCTCAGTCTGATAAAAGTCATCTATGACAAACCAACAGCCAACATCATACTAGCTGGACAAAAGCTGAAAGCTTTCACTCTAAAATCAGGAACAAGACAAGAATATCTACTATCACTGCTCCTATTCAATATAGTTCTAGATATATTAGCCAGAGCAATTGGACAAGAGAAATAAAAGGAATAAGAATAGGAAAGGAAGAAGTTAAATTATTATTTGCAGATGACATGATACACTACATAGAAGACCCCAAAAACTCCACCAAAAGACTTCTAGAATTAATAAGCAAATTCAGGAGCATAGCTGAATACAAAGTTGATACTCAAAAATCAATAGCATTGGCCAGTGGAAGCCATGTGGGCTGCCAGGAGGAAAAAGAAGCCAGCCCCTTCCAGTGAGCCAGCAGCAGCCATGTGGAATGCTGGGAGGAGAAACAAGAAGCCAGCCCCTCCCTGTGAGCCTTCTGGCACACAGGCTGGGAGACAAGAAGAGCTGAGCCATCGCCCCACATCTGCATCAAGTAACTGGCTGATTCAGAGAAACACAGGCTGACGTGATAGCTACTGAAGTGAAAAAACAACTTAATTCCTGTATTTTTTGTTGACTTGGCAGGCCTAAAGCCAGTAGTCTGAGCATCTAATTAGAGCATAACAATATGCAATATAGCAGCTATGCGGGAATCTCCTTCTAAAAATGGTAGTCATTGTAATTCCCTATTGTCTTATTTATTTATTTATTTATTTATTTATTTTGGTACCAAGGATCAAACTCTCAACCTTGTGCTTACCAAGCAAGCACTTTAACCACTGAGCTAAATCCCCAGCCCCTATTGTCTTGTTTTAAAGCTCTGTATCATTTTCATTCTTTTGTTTGGTTTGCTTTTATTCTGTTTTGTTTTGTTCAGTTTTATTATATCTGATGGTGTGGGCAGCTATTTCAAAGATAACAAGATACACTGTGGTAGCCATTATTGATTTCCTATTCTCTAGTTTTGAAGTCCTGTATCACTTTCACTATTCTGTTTTGATCAGCTTTATTTTGTTTGGTTTTATTCTATTTAAAATTTAAAAACAAAATCAAGAACATTCCTGTACAGAAACAACAAACTTAAGGAGAGAAAAATTAGGGAAACCACACCCTTCACAATGGGACCCAAAAAAATGAAATACTAAGAGTCAGTCTAAAAAAGAAAATAAACAATGTACACATTGAAAATTACAGTAACTCTGAAAAAGGAGCTTGAAGAGGATTTCAGAAAATGGAAAGATATCCTTTGCTCATGGATTGGAAGAACCAACATGGTGAAAATGGCCATATTCCCAAAATCATTATACAGATTTAATGCAATCCCAATCAAAATACCACTATCATACCTCACAAATCTAGAGAAAACATTTCTAAAATTCATTTGGAAACAGAATAGACCTCGAATAGCAAAAGCAACTCTGGGCAACAAAGGCAAGGCAGGAGGTATCACAATTCCTGACTTGACATTGTACTACAAAGCTACTGTGATAAAATCAGCAAAAAAAAACAGACATGAGGTTCAGTAGAGCAGATTAGAAGATGCAGGCAAAACTACAAATACACTCAGCCACCTGATCTTTGACAAAGGAGCTAAACATGTTCACTGGAAGAAAGATAGCTCCTTTAATAAACGGTGATAGAAAAACTGTCTTTGCATATGCTGGAGATGAAAACTAGACCATACCTATCACCATGCACTAAGGTCAAATGAATCAAAGATCTAAATATTAAAAAAGAAACCCTAAATCTACTGAAAGAGAAAGTAGGTAGAAATCTTGAAAATATAGGTGCAGGCAGAGAATTCATGAACAAAACCCAAACTGCATGGGAAATACTTCAAAGAATCAACAACTCACTGGGGATTTAGCTCAACGGCATAAGTGCCTGCCTGGCAAGTGCAAAGTCGTGAGTTCAATCCCCAGTACAAAAAAAAAAAAAAAAAAAAGAATCAACAACTGGGATCTCATCTTATTAAAAAGCTTTTGCACATCAAAAGAAATCACCCACAGAATTGAAAACAATTTCAGTCAGTTGTCCCTCAGACAAAAGACTTGATCTAGAACATAGACAAATTGAAAAAAAATTGGACCCCCAAAATTCAAAGACCAAAAGTGGACATATGAGATGAATACACACTTCTCAGATAAAGAAATCCAAATGGAAAATAAATATATGAAAAACTGTTCAACATCATTGGCCATTTGAGAAATGCCAATTAAAATAGCACTGAGATTTTATCTCACTCCAGAAAGAATGGCTATCATCAAGAAATCAACCAATAACAAATGCTGGCAGGGCTGTGGGGAAAAAGGAACCCTTCTCCACTGTTGGTGGGACTGTAGACTGGTGCAGCCACCATGGAAAACAGTGTGGAGGCTCTTCCTAAAACTAGGATTGGAGGTCACATTAGACCCAGCTATTCCCCTTCTGGGTATATTCCCAGAAGAATTAAAAACATCATACCACAGTAATATATGTGTACTCATGTTTGTAGCAGCACAATGTATAATAGCTAAATCTTTGAAACAACCCATGTGCCCATCAACAGAGAAATAGATAAAAAAAGATGTGGTATTGTTTTTACAATGGAGCACTGTGCAACCATAAAGAAGAATAAACTGGAGACTTTTATAGGTAATTGGATACAACTTGAGATCATATTCATAAGTGAAATAACATGGGTAAGTATCATATTGTGTCTCTGGCGTGAGGAACTGAAAGAATAAATAAGGTCCAAAATGCATGATATATATTGTGAAATGAGAATAAATTGTTCAAAAGGAACTAGGATGGGGGAAAGGGGAAAGGAAGGAAGGGAAAAGGAAAAAACAACATACAAGGTAGTTATACTAGTCATTTCTCTTAGTTCATTGAAAAGAAAGGTTGGTGCTAGTATTATTTGGAGAATTTTTAAACCCATATCTTGTACTCTGATTACTTTAAAGATAACAATACTCAATGTATTAATTATTGTTATTCTCCTATTTTTTTAATATCAAAGATGTCTTTATGAAGTTTTTTCATTACTTCATTCTAAATACACAGAATAAAAAATAGTGTTGTCTCATTCATGAGATACCAACGATAATTTCCTTATACTGTCTCAAAATTTAAAGACAAATTTCCCCAGAGGGTGTGCAATGCATCATAAAATGGCCTTTTTCTGAGGGTGGAAGGGGAAGGACTGGGCAGGACAGCATATTAAAGTGTACCATGATAGACATGCTGGACTGTTATCCAATCTGTATAACTTACATACACTTTGATGACTTAGAAAAACAAAGCAATCATTGGTGACACGCCTGAAAAGCTTGTCATATTTAACATACTTAGGAACTTCTGGTGTGGCAAGAATCCTCTAATTGCACCATGCGGGCCTTTTGAAAGGGACAGAGGCCAGGTTCTGCTAATGCACTCCAGCCTAACAAAACACAAGCTGGGCTGAACAGAGGGGGACGCCTCACCTGAACACACAAAGGAAAAGCATGTCAGTGCAAAACAGGGACTAAACTGCTTTCAGGAACAGTCTTTAAAATTGATACAGGCAGGAAAAGGGAAGTTTCCTTCCTTTTTTGGAGTCCTCCCAAGTTAAGGCAAAACCGATCCCCTATAACTGCTGCAGTTAAAAAAATTTTTTTTTCTGCTTATTTAGTTTTCTCCTCTGAGTTAAACCACTGCTGAATTCATTTGGCGTAACTCTGTGCCATGGAGTTAATGACAGACAGGATAAAGTGCGCCTGCCTTGCTCCTGTGGTGCAGCTTCTGCCTCTGGGCCTCGAGGTATTCCTGGAAGGGCTTCTGCAGAGATGGACCTATGCTGGGGACAGCACCAATGAAAGCCCACCATCTGCTCCACAATGTGCTTGCTGAATGTTATAATAACAAAGATTTTCTGGATATGCATTTTAATTATTGCTTTTTCAATTGGGGTGCACCAAAGAAGGTCCAAAAAGGCACAAGAAAATGCCCACGTGTTATTCCAGCAAGATCAACTAGAGGATTTTGAATAGACACACAGGCCGATATTCCAAAAAATCCAACCTTCTGTACAAGTCTTTGAACTGCCAGTTTAGCTCATGAGAGAAAGTCCTCTGCACACTCTGAACATTCCAGCATCTCTTCAAATTCCTGGTACTTTTCATCATCTGGTCCAGCACCTGAGAGGCAAGCTGCTCTGGCCATGAAGCATGGAGACAGCTCTCCGATTGCTGTACCAATACCCCACATGCAGGTCTTAATCCTAACTTTCAAGATGATGCTCCACAAGGAAATGGTTCTTGCAGTGCCCTCCTCATCTGGACAAATAATCTGATCAGGATAGTGTGGCTCAGGAAAATTCACTGAGTTGCATTCAGAAGCGGTTAATGTAACTGAAGTTATGTGTGGGCCCAGATAAAGCAGAAAGGTGTGCAGCCCTGCTCCAAGCCCCACAGAAGGCAATATTCCTAAGCCTATCCAGCAGGTGTGCAGAAGATACTGTTTCTCTATACACTGCACATACTGCTGATGTGCTCCTCAACATGATACATAGTTACAAGCACAGCAAGCAGCAGTAAAAAAGACACCACAATACTTTGAAGATGCCAGAATTTTGAGGTCCATTCCTTTAAGATTAGAAGGATTTCCAGAGAAAAATACTGCAAGGTAATGAGTGGCTGTCTCCACAGGACAATATTCTACCTTTTTTCCCGATTCTTCCTCTTCTTTTCATTTATTGAATAGGGGTCTGTAAAATTTCCATTGTGTTGTTCCTTGTTCATTGTACATGTTTCTGGTCACAATTTTTTCCATTCCCTGCCATTTCATTGATCAGTAACCCTTGAGGAGCCACTCCAACCCTGGCTTCTCTGGATCTCAGGATCCTGGAAACAGCTCCCAACCAACTCTCTCCTATTATTCTGTTATGAAATTTTGTTTTACTTTTGTTTCATAAAATAAACAACAAAAAATCCAAAATTTTAAAAAATGAATTTGAGAAAACAATTTTGTTTACAGTAGAATACAAATGAATGCAACATTTAGGAACAAATTTAGCAAAGTACAAGTAAGATTTATACAGTGAAAACTTCAAAACATTGTTGAAAGAAATTTTGGGAAGACCTAAACAAGTTTAAAGACATACAGTGTTTGTAGATTAAAACATTTAGAATAATAGCACTCACAAATGTTTCCATAGATTCAATGCAATTTCTATCAAAATTTCAGCTGGCTTCTTTATAGAAATTGATGAACTGGCCTTAAAATTTATATGGAATTTCAGGGAACACAGAATAGTCAAAGCAATCTTTGAAAAGAAAAAGTTACAAGGCTCATACCTCTCAATTTCAAAACTTACTACAAAGCTACAAAAATCAACAGAGTATGGTACTGGCATAAATACAGACATATTGGTGAAACAGGATTGAGAATCTGCAACAAACCTACATATCTGTGGTCAACTGATTTTTGACAGGGTAGCAAGACTATTTAATGCAAAAGAATGTTTTGAACAAGTTGTGCTGGAAGAACGGGACATCCTCATGCAAAACAATAAATAAACCTCACACCATTAACAAAATTTAACTTTAAAATGTATGAAAGAGGGGGCGCTGGACTGGCTTGAATTGCTTTTCCTCTGGTGATTCAGCAGCTCCCTTAGCAGCAAGCATGAAAGAGGCAGAAGACAAGGAAAAAAAGCGAATGAATCAGATAATTTACCTTCATTGTTTGCTGTGATAGTTACTCATCTGTGGAGTTCCTGAAACAAGGATTGGGAGACACTGCTCAACCATAACCAGCTCACTGGGAAGGCAAAAGCAGGCCCCGCTCCCACATGCACCCTAGCAGATATTGGGAGACACTGCTCACTGATAACCAGCTCAGTAGGAAGGCAGAGGCAGGCCTTGCTCCCATGCACACTCCAGCACCCCTCAGGACACTTTCACCCCAGGTAACCAGCAAGGGCTGGGAAAAACAGAAGGGGGCCCTGCACCAGAGCACCCAGTGGGCACTGTTGGATACCCGTGGCCATCACTGACCAGAAATACCAAGCAGTCTCACTTCAGAAAAATTGTAGCCAATGTGGGACGTGCCTGGGACCTCACTACCCACTTGTTTGGAAGAACCCAGGAAAATGCAAGACAAAGAAGCAAAAGGCAGTCCCTGTACTCCAACCCAAGCAGAGCAAGTCCAGGAGATGAAAACACAGCAGAGATCAGGAGTTGCACACCTGAAGTTTCTGTAGAGATGGCAACTGAAGTGAAGAGACAACTCTATGAGGCTGTAAAAGAAATTAGAACACTAATACTATCTCAGGTAAAAGAAGAAATGAAAAGCATAATAAAAGAATTGCTAAGCATCTCTAAAGAAGACATAGATTAAAAAATAGAGGAGCATAGGAAAATGAGGGAAACCATGAATGAACAATATAAGAGAGATTTTGAATGCATGAAACAGATTCAAGGAGATATTCAGGAAATTGAAAACTCCACTGAAGCCTGGCAAAATTGCTTGAAAGAAACCGAAGGTAGACTCTCAGACCTTGAAGATAGGTGTGTAGCTTGTGATTGGAAAAGGAAAGCCCTCTTAAAAATAACAAGGAACCAGGAAATAATTCAACAACTGCAAGATAATGTAAAGCAAAATAATTTAAGAACAATAGGTATCAATGAAGAAGCAGGAGTCAACACAAATGACATTAAAATTCTACTTACAGAAGTAAAAGTAGAAAACTTTCAAAACATGGGAAAAGGACCTGATATTCAGATAAGTGAGGCATATAGAACTCCAGCTAGCCATAACAAAATAAATCTATACTCAGACATATAATAATCAAGATTCCAGAAATTCAATACAAGAACAGAATATTAAAAGGTGTTAGAGAAAAGAAACAGATCGCTTATAAAGGCAAACCCATTACAATCATGACAGACTTCTCAACACAAAACATCAAGTCAAGAAGAGCTTAGAGTGAAATATTTCAAGTCCTGAAAGAAGACAACTTCCAACCCAGATTGATGTACCCTGAAAAACTATCTTTCAAAATTAATGGAGAAACAAGATACTTCCACAACAAAGAAAAACTGAAGGAATTCATGACTGCCAAATCAATCTTACAAAGAATACTGAAGGAAATTTCAGAGAGAGATAAAAAAGACCACAGTTTCAGGAACAGTGGTAGAGGGGGATCACTGAGCAGGGCAGACAATAGAATGGAGGGGTAAAATAGACAGCTAATAGCCAAAAAATAGCATGGCAGAGATAAGCCAGTGCATGTTGGCCATAACCATTAATGTAGATGTCCTCAATTCACCAATAAAAAGAAACACAGGCAGAGTGGATCAGGAAACAAGATCCATCAATATGCTTTATTCAAGAAACCCATTTAACTCAAAAGGAAATTCATAGATTAAAAGTCAAAGGAGGAGCTAAAGATGGCAGAACAGTAAGCAGCAGAGTAAACAGTCTCTCTGAGAGAAACAGTTCAGATGCTGGAATATAACATCATGGAGAGGACAAGAAGGAAGGAAGTGGGTCCCCTGAACCAAGGAAGAATCTAAAATATGAATTGAAGCCCACAAAGAGAATAAAAAGAATTTAAACAAAGAAGGTGGTGGCTGGCAGCGCCTCAGCCCGGAGCAGGATTCACCCTGACAGAAGACCTGCTGAGCCTGGAGACGTGCAGTCACGGTTGCAGTCATGGTCGTAGCTGCAGTAGACCCTGGAGGTCTCTGCGGAGAGGCACAGGGGTGAAGGACAGTGGCAAATGCAAAGATCTGCACTGGCGGTTGGTGAGTGCTCGGAATTCCACCCCACCCCCACCCCACAGGAAAGAGTGGTCGGCCAGGCTCCATCTTGGAGTCTGGCAGGTGGCTCCCACCCAGGGCCAAGACTGCTACTGGTATCAGCGCCAGGTTGTGGGCAGACCAGCGGAAGTTGCCTGAACCAAAGCCAGGAAGAAAAAAAAAAAAACAGTAATTTGGGAGCTCCAGGTTGTGGGCGGACCTGCGGAAGCTGACTGGTTGGAGATCGGCTCCCACACGCATTTCAGACAATATCGCTAAACAGCTTAGATTCCCAGGGCCTGACCAGGTCTGCTCCCATGCAAACCCTGGGTGCCCAGTTCAGTGCAGAGACACAGGGACCCAACATCAGTTATACGTAGCCAGCACTGGCTAGAAAAGACAAACAGCCTAGCTTTGGAGAAGTTGTGGCCAGTGCTGGGGTGCCTGGGACCACACTACTCAGGGGTAGAAGAAATCAAGAATATGCCAAGATGAAGAGGGAGAGGGCAATCTCTGGCATCCAACCCAAGTGGCGCAATTCCACAAGAAGAAAACATGGAGATCGAGAATTGCACACCTGAAATGTCTGAAGTGCTGTCAACTCAAGTGAAGAAACAACTTCAGGAAGCTATAAGAGAAATTAGAACAGAAATTCTATCCCAGGTAAAACAAGAAATGAAAACCATAATAAAAGAAATACTAAGCATCTCTAAAGAAGACACAGATAAAAAAATAGAGGAGCATAGGAAAATGAGGGAAACCATGAATGAACAGCATAAGAGAGATTTAGAATGTATGAAACA